>JABMCL010001112.1:27500-30000 GCA_018857735.1 Alviniconcha marisindica
TGTGTCTCTCTCTCTCTCTCTCTCTCTCTCTCTCTCTCTCTCTCTCTCTCTCTCTCTCTCTCTCTCTGTGTCTCTGTGTCTCAGTCTCTCCGGCTGTCTCAGTCTGTCTGTCTGTCTTTCTGTCTGTCTGCCTGCCTGTCTGTCTGTCTGTCTGCTGTCTGTCTCTCCCCTCTTGGGGGTGGGTGGAGGGGGGGAGGGGGGTAGATGGGGAAAGGGGGTCGCGCTTGTGTTTACGATTGATTCCACTGCGGCACCGTTACTACAGCTTCCTTTCCAAAGCTCTTTATTACTGTGTATCAAGTGTCAGTGGTGTTTTTACGGTAAGGTAAGGTCACCTGAATATCCCGCAGTGGATAAATGAAGTTAACAAAAAATCTTTAAAAAGATAAACAAATCCACCGATCCACCGGTGAAGAAATCATCAATCGAAAAACAGAAGCAAACAAAAGAAAAGAAAACAAGGATGGCTGCTAGTGTTCTAAAACAAGGTCCTGGCACACGCAAGGTTAAAAAAAGAATACTAATTTAATATGACAATACAAAACGTGAATTTTGGGGGTAACCCCTTTTTCAAGCGACCAAACAACCGTTGAACAAGAGTTAAACGGTGAGAAATGAAAATGCGCTTATCCGGCTTCTGTTGTGGTGTGTGCCGAGTGTTAGGAAGAATGTTGGAATGCCGAGTGTTAGCAACATTCTTCAACATTCTCCCGAACACTCGGAAAACGTTACCACTAAAGCCGGATAAGCACATTTTCATTTTCACCGTTTAGCTGTAGTTTTGTCGCTTGAAAAGGGACTTACCCCTAAAATTTATCGCCCTGATATAACCGCGCCGGTTGACTGGGCGTAAAACACCAACTTACTTACTTACTTACTTACCCCTAAAATTCGCACGTTTTGTATTGTCATATCAAATTAAAGTTTGTGTTTGTTTGTTTTGTTTTTGTTCACCTTATAATCTTGTGTATGGATCTTGTTTTAAAACGCTAGCAGTCATCCTCGTTTCAGTAACCAAGCGGTAAAACAATGCACTCGTCTGGCCGCCTGCCTGCCTGCCTCAGTTTGTCTGTGTGTCTTTTTCGTGAAGCCGCTTTGTCTCCAGTTTAGAACGGATTGAAACTGAGGCCGAGGAACTATTTTCGTCGGATGCGTGACGCTCTCGCTGTTTGGTTTAATCCCACCTTCTTTGCCACTACGTGTGTTTCAAATGCTAAGTAACTACAGAAGGTGATATGTGGTTTTATTTCCCCCATGACCCGGTTCACATCTGTTTCTGTTATAATGATGGTGTACGTTGCTGTTAATTACGTTCGGAAGCCAAAGCAGGCGTCGCTCCCCACTGAGCGATTTGATTAGGGCCATCATTCCTACACCTGAATCTCACTACCGCAGTGCCAGTCATTTCCTTCTCCTTTTCCGCTGTTTAAAAAAACAAAAACAAAAACAAATCAGAGTGGCGATTCTCTTCCGTTATCGGAAGTTTATTCTGCGAGCTGATTTACGAATGAAGGTTATGTGCATGTGTGCGGGTTGGTATATATAGATACCTACAATTCGTTGTTAAAGGTCACATTGATTGAACGAGGGCGGATCTTAGTTCAAGAAGCATTTCATGTGCAATAACGTTGACACTTGGCAATAAAATTGTCTTGTGTTGTAAGAGTCATCAGCCACGTAGCTTGAACCCGCATTGGGGTACTGCAGACCCAGCTAAGAAACCCGAGCTGATAAGTGTTCTTCAATTCCCCTAATGCCTGGAGTAGGTCAGAATATACCACCCATGCCTCGCCCACGGCCAGGACTGTTTCCTTGCTCTAATTTCTACCCGCACGTTGTTTGTGTCCAAATGCTCTCCCTGTTCTTTAGCTGCATTTGTTTTGGCTCTGGTTTGGGCGACCACTGTGTGGCCGGACATTGCGTCTTGATTCATTTCCTGTTCCAGTTTGTGCTTCTGCACATGTTGGTCAACCCTTAGTCGAACTGGTTGGCAAAAATTACCACCAGTGGTTGTGTAGTATTTTAACGGGCATAATTATGCGTTTTTGTGTTTAGTGTGGCTGGATTAGTATGATTTGGTTTCTTTTTTGTATTTCAGTGCACGGAAATAAATGTTGATGTGTGTGTGTGTGTGTGTGTGTGTGTGTGTGTGTGTGTGAGAGAGAGAGAGAGAGAGAGAGAGAGAGAGAGAGAGAGGAGAGAGAGAGAGAGAGAGAGAGAGAGAGATAGATGTCCGTAGCCTACATAGAACACCAGCAACAACAAACTTAATAATCTGTGGTCATTTTCTGTCGTCAGGTATTTCAGGGGTAAACCCCAGTCTCAGAGCCTTTTCAAAAAGTTCAAGAACAGGACTCTGGACGATCTACGAGTGGACGAAGAGTTGGAGCAACATGCGGGAAAGGTTATGGCGGTCTTCGACGAGTGCGTGCAAAGCATCGACAACGTGGACCTGACTATCGAGGTCATGCACAGGACGGCTGCCTTACACAAGGGGATA
>JABMCL010001112.1:32500-52500 GCA_018857735.1 Alviniconcha marisindica
AACCAACTTGGCAGCCAACAAATACGACAGCAAATCTTACCTTTCAGAAATCCTGTGTAGTTCTTTTTTGAACAGCATTGGTGAACGTTAAAGACCATCGGACGTGAAATCTCCTGCTTGATGAGCCTTCCTCGTTTCCCCGAAATAATCCTATCACGGGGCCTCGTGGCTCGTTCACTGGCCACTATTGATTTGCCAGCCAATTTTCGGACAGTGTGGAGGCAGGTTGTATTGATCCAGTTACCCGCTTTGCTGTAATAGACACTGCTTATTATTCATAATCTTCGCTACTCGTCCCTCACGTGACCCGCAGTGGGGTACTGCGGACGTTGACGTTAAGGTCCACACTGTTGAGAACACAGAACTGACATGCTCTCCCTTTAAAGCCTGGAGAGGTCAGAATATAGCCATGCATGCTAAGCGCACTGCCAAGAATCTCTTCCTTGTCCTGATGTCTACTTCACGGTCCATTCACTTTCATCTTTTTCTCCAAATGATGCCGCTGCTTTTTAACTGGGTTGACGCAATTTTTCGTGCAGGCCCGCGGAATAAAAATGTCACCGTGCTCAGGTCCTCAAGCGATTTAAGCAGGTTCCCATGGTGAGTGCCTACGGAATATAAACAGGCACCAAAACATGTGTTATTGTGCATTGACAGATAGAGGGTTCTTAACGTTGTAACAGTGAATTAGACAGACTTGTGGTTTAAGTGACTTGTGTTTTGAACGGGTACAAAGTAATTTGGAATGTGTGACCCGTCCTGAGGTGACCCAATGCGGTTGACGAGACGTCCAAATCCAAGAACGAACTAACTAACCCACTCGGGTTGCGATGTTGAGGATGTTCGGAAGAGAGGGCTATCAAAGGTTCTGTAGTTTAAAGGGGACCCGGGTGTATACATGTGCGTCTGTGCGTTTGTTGGTGAAATGTATGGCTATTTTTGAATTGCATCAAAGAAACGACAGTCAACGAACCGGAAGATCGAGTTAAATTGTGCAAACGGACGTTGTGAATTTGTTTACACTGTCTCTGACAAGACAAATGAAGAGCTTTCAAAAATCTCCTTTTAGCTACTGAGCTAGAACGTTGCCATATGCCAGATGGTAATTATTATACCCCCAGTAACGAAGCTAGGGTAGGGTGGTGTGGGGTGGGGGTATATTGGAATCACCGTGCTCCTGTGTCTGGAATTTGTATGAATTTCATGCGGACGATATCTTCTGAACCGCTCAACCTGTGTAACCAGATTACGTGTGACGGTGCACCATCGTGTGCTGGAGTGTCACACGTATGACCGTGCACCATCGTATGCTGGAGTGTCACACGTATGACCGTGCACCATCGTGTGCTGGAGTGTCATGCGAGACTATGGGGTTGCTATCTTCAAGGCCAGGGTCACAGCAAGGCTCATGCGATAGGAACAAAGTATGGAGGGGGGAGGGGGATTTGTTACATGCCTCGTGCTAGTTTATGTGGCGAATACACGCTCTATGCTATTTCGTGTCGGGGATTTCGGTTACATGCCCCGTACTGGTTTATGTGGGGAAGATTCTCTTACATGCCCCCTGTTATATTATGTGGAGAGTTATTCCGACACTCCCGTGCTCTTTTATGTGGGAGGTTTCTCACAGGACCCTCGCTTATGTCGAGAGACGGTTGACAAACCAACACATGAACAATGTATGTCGGGTGAAGTCTGCGAACCGTGCTTCAAACCAAGCCAGTACAGTCGGTTGTCATCATGGTGACAGGACTAGTTTACCTTGGTTCTGGACAGTCCGTGATCAAAGCGGGAAGTCGTGTCCTTTCCATGGACAGACGCAGCGTGGCCGGATTCACCGCAACACACGGACACACACCGCGCACCCCGACATGACCTGTGCTCCTAAAACATCAGTGACTGAAGTTTTGTTTCATGTCAGTTGTGTTCCTTTCTTTATTACACACACACACACACACACACACACACACACACACACACACACACACACACACAGAGGGAGAGAGAGAGAGAGAGAGTTATTAATTTTAGTCCATAGAAAACCACCCAAAGAACAATAATGTACTTGGAATAGGAACTTAAAATACTATAAAACATAAAAGATGTGTACAGATAGACTGACATAGGTTATTTAACACAGTATTTTCATTGCTGGATGCCAGCAGCAGGTTTAATCGAAAAAGACTTGGAAATGTGTGTGTGTGTGTGTGTGTGTGTGTGTGTGTGTGTGTGTGTGTGTGTGTGTGTGTGTGTGTGTGTGTGTTTCAATCAGTCAGTGTTTTATTTTGTTTGTTCACATCGAGGTGATATGTGTGTGTGTGTGTGTGTGTGTGTGTGTGTGTGTGTGTGTGTGTGTGTGTGTGTGTGTGTGTGTGTGTGTGTGTGTGTGTGTGTGTGTGTGTGTGCGTGCGTGCGTGCGTGCGTGTGCGTCCGTGGGTCCGTCCGTGCGTGTGTATGTATGTGCGTACGTGCGTGTGTATGTGTGTGTGTGTGTGTGTGTGTGTGTGTGTGTGTGTGTGTGTGTGTGTGTGTGTGTCTGCATGCGTGTGTGTGTGTGCGCGCGCGCGTGCGTGCGTGCGTGCGTGCGTGTGTGCGTGTGTGTGTGTGAGAGGAAGAGGGAGGGAGAGGAGAGAGAGAGAGAGAGAGAGAGAGAGGGAGAGAGAGAGAGAGAGAGAGAGAGAGATTGAGAGAGTCATAACACACGCCGTTCTCTAATCAAAGGATATTGATTTCTCGGCGTACCAGAATGCCTTGACTCAGCAGATACGTGACATTCCTGAAAGAAAGAAAGGGGGGGGGGGGGGGGGGGAGAGAGAAGAAGAAGAAAAAAAAGAAAACAGGGAGGAAAAAAGAAGGGAAAAATAGCAAACCAGTAACCGAAAGGCCGCTACGACACGTAGGAGCTTCTGTCTGCTTTATATGTACGTGAAGAAAGACGGGTTGACTGTTGAAAGCCTCACCCTCTTTGCCTCCAGCCGTAACGCTGTGCCCGGCCTTCAGCATCCTTTGTGATTACGGCACCGTTGCCTGGTTGCGGTTTAACAAGATGATGGGGCGCGCTTTGGTGCAGCCAGTTGGCTACTTCTGCTCCTTTCCTCGGGATAAAATGTCAGCCAGGCGCCGTGGCCTTTTAGTTGTCCTCAGTCGCTAATAACTCTCCCCCTCGCCTTCCCCCTCCCCACCCCCCCAACCACCCTCCCCTCCCGCCCTCCCCTTCATCGACCTTCCGTCTCTTGCCCTCACCCGCTCAAGTCTACCGGCTAAGAGAGGCTGGAGACGCACACGTTGGGGGTCGCGCCGCCGTCGGAGCAGCGACCAGAGTGTGAAGAACTGACTGCTTCGTGGGGGGATTAGAGTCGACTTACTGTTGTCGCCGCGGTGCTTTTAAGAGACACGGCCGGCACTCGTGAAGGGATGAAGATCGGCGGGGGGGGGTGGGGGTGGGGGTGGGGGTGGGCGAGAGGTGAGGTACTGAAAAGGTGCGGCGGTGTTGCCGGGTACATACATACGACGAGGAAGACTAGCGACATTACGATACACGCCATGCAGCCAGCCCCAGCGTTGTCCAACCGATTCTCGGGAATCGGGAACTAGGCGGCACTGAACGGCGACTAGCGGAGCGTCGCTCACACTTTTTGTGATAGTGACCATTGTTTTTGCTGCACAAAATTTTGTTTAGAGTGGACACATTACTACAGATGTCTCTAAGACTAAGGGTACGTCGAACTAATCCATTGGCACTCCTATATTCAATAAACAAACAAAACACAAACACAAACAAACAAAAACATGTACTTGCGTGTGTCTCAACTCCGACCCCCCCCCCCCCCCCGACCCCAGCCCTCCACCCCCCAACCTGCCCTCCCCCTTACGTTGACAAGCAGCCAAGAGGCAGTATTTTCAGTTGTTGTTTTTAGCACGATTTCACATTTTGTCACAGACGTGTGTGCAGTGCAAGGTGGTATATACACTGAACAACCGATCCGCTACATGGGCAGGCTGTTTTAACTGGAAATGCAGTTTCGGTCATAAAACAGCTATAATGCACTCCCCGCTAACTGATGAATCAGGCCTGTGTTCCGCTGATTTTTTTCTTCGTTTTTTTCTTCTTTTTTCTCTCTCTTTAAGCGCGCGCGCGCGTAGACTGAACTGGGTCAGTGACACACTGTCAGCTCTGCATGTGGTCAGTGCCGCCGTTGTAAAATTAATGCGCTTTGTTGTTATTTTTTCGTTGTGTGTGTGTGTGTGTGTGTGTGTGTGTGTGTGTGTGTGTGTGTGTGTGTGTGTGTGTGTGTGTGTGTGTGTGTGTGTGTGTGTATGTGTGTGTGTGTGTGTGTGTGTGTGTATGTGTGTGTGTGTGTGTGTGTGAACAGGCTGTGCGTGTTCCAGTTGTGCTGGGTAGAAAGAAACTCACTGCACAATGCAGCACACTGGGGCGTGTAACAAACGCACTTTTTCTGTGGGTGCTGATTTTCCAGTGATGTAGCTGATCACGCGTTTCCAGTGGAGGAGAACGTACTGGAAAATGTAACAGGTTGCCTCTACAGAGAAATTCTGCTTTCATACAATGATAGTACGTACAAAAAAAAGAAAAAAAAAAGGGAAATCAAACCGAAGATTTTACATCTAACTTCTGACAGTCTGATCATACCGTCATTACTGAACAATGGGATACAATCAACGTTTAGTAATATTGTGACTTGGAAGAGTTTACCGTGCACTGCACACTTGCCAGACGATGGAAACCGCAGACTTACAGAATTACAGACTGTGGTTTGGTTCTGTGGATCTGTTAATTGAGCGCCGCTCATTTCTCCGTCCACGGGTTTGGGTAATGGCAGTTTGGCTGATTCGCGTTCTTAGTTGAAGAGCGCCCTGGCATCCCACATCGTTTCCGTCTTTATTGCTAACTTTTACATCCGAAGAACATTCTCCTGTGTTTGACTAGGACGTTCAACAGTGCGTGCCAGTTCAGTACTGATTATTATCCAGCGTCACACACGGAGAACGTGTCCGTGAAAGCGGATACAGTTAGTACAATCCTAGTAAAAGCAGTAAGGCTCTGCCAACGCGTGCTGGTTCGAGTGGAAGAAATCATGTGGATGAAAACCGTCACTGGGTCCCACCCGCCTTTGATCTCTAGGTCCCACCCGCCCTTGATCACTGGGTCCCACCCGCCCGGCCTTGATCACTGGGTCCCACCCGCCACCACCCGCCGTTGATCACTGGGTCCCTCCCGCCACCATCCGCCCTTGATCACTGGGTCCCACCCGCCACCATCCGCCCTTGATCACTGGATCCCACCCGCCCGGCCTTGATCACTGGGTCCCTCCCGCCACCACCCGCCCTTGATCACTGGGTCCCTCCCGCCACCACCCGGCCTTGATCACTGGGTCCCTCCCGCCACCACCCGGCCTTGATCACTGGGTCCCTCCCGCCACCACCCGGCCTTGATCACTGGGTCCCTCCCGCCACCACCCGGCCTTGATCACTGGGTCCCTCCCGCCACCATCCGGCCTTGATCACTGGGTCCCACCTGCCATCACCCGCCCTTGATCACTGGGTCCCACCCGCCACCATCCGCCCTTGATCACTGGGTCCCACCTGCCATCACCCGCCCTTGATCACTGGGTCCCACCCGCCACCATCCGCCCTTGATCACTGGGTGTGCCTGCCCTTGATCACTGGGTGCACCCGCCTTTTATCACTGGGTCCCACTCGTCTTTCATCGTTGGGTCACACCCACCGTTGATCACTGGGCCACACCCTCCCTTGATCGTTGGGTCACATCCGCTCTTGATCACTGGGTCGCACCTGCCCTTGATCACTGGGTCATACTCTCCCTTGATCACTGGGTCGCACCCACTCTTATCACTGGGTCACACCCACCCTTGATCACCGGATGCGTTCACCCTTGATCACTTGTCGCACCTGCCCTTTATTACCGGGACACACTCGCCCCTAATCATTAGGTCGCATCTGCTCTGACCACTGGGTCATATTCGCCCTTTACCACTTGATCATGTCCGCCCTTGATCACTGTGTCATATCCGCCCTTGATCACTGAGTCACACCCGCCTTTGATCACTGGGTCACACCCGTCTTTGATCACTGTTTGGCTGTTACATGGCTGGTACCACGTGGAACTGCTGCCGTCTCGGCGCGTTCTGTGCACGCCATTCAGCCACGCACCGTGTCACGTCACTTCATGCAATTAAGCTATATATTATGTAGGATGCAAACATATTTAGCTGTAACCTGCCACTTACACTCTTGGCAGAATGACCGGGATCTTTTACGTGCTACTGCGGTAACACGGGGGCGGAACGGATACAGAAATAAGCGTCAGCACAGAAAGTTGACCCAGGAAGGAACTCGAACTGAAAACTTTAATACTCAATGATATTAGCGTTAAGAGAGAGAGAGAGAGAGAGAGAGAGAGAGAGAGAGAGAGAGAGAGAGAGAGAGAGAGAGAGCAACAAAAACAAAAAACTAAAACTCTCCCGTCGCTTTTGCCAGGATTCGAACCCGCGACCTTTCGATCACGAGTCCAAATTAGGAAGAAGAAAAAAAGGGGGTGGGGGTGGGGCGGAGGGGGGGGGGGACGGGAAGAAAAATGCTGAACTTAATGGGTACTCTGGACGTCGCATGCATTCCTAATTCGCTAATGTTGTTTTAGGACCCTAAAATACCCACCACATTATAGAGGCAGCGACCGTGTGGGCGTTGATCTAACTTGGGCGCTGTTGAATAGTGTATGTCGTAACTCATTCCATGACGTCAAACTGACGTGCAGCTTTTAGGGCGTGAAGATTTCAAGAGGTTTGAAGAGCTAGTATGCTTTTGGATCTGAAAGTGCGCCACTTCCACTTGAACCATACTTGGCTGAACATTTCAACATCCCCAGGACAGTTCTTGTTTGGATTTGAGAGCATAACGTGCGTTTTTGTCGTTTTGTCTACACGTTGCATCTTTCATACTGTTTGCATATCAGATCTCGTTTGAAAGCTTCTGATCAGTGATCAACAACCAAACACACAAGACTATAATTATGTTCACTCTGTTTCCTTTTTTTTCTATTTTTGACCGAGGATTTTCCTGAAACATAATTACGTATACATTCAGTGGATGTTTTGCAGGTTCCAGGTCGGTGCGGGCAGCCTTGATTTGACTGAATATGTGTTTTTGAGGTTTCCTGGTATTCGGTGTTTTGGTGGAAATAAACAGCTTTATCGAGTTGGCTCCAGATATATCGTCAAAATAGCTGCTTGGTCTTTTTTTAATTTTTTTTTTACTTCGAATGATAATAATAGCGGTTATTTCTATAGCGCCGTATCTCACCCAAAAAGTTGAGCACACCACGCTTTACAAGATCAACAAAAATGTCTACATTAATTATTGAGTGATTGCTGAGTGAGCATTAGAATGCTGAGGAGCAGATCATTTTGGAAACCTCTGACTGCGTTTGCTGTGTCATTCAGGAAAGATAGACAGAGACCAATCATTCAAACTTAATGAAACGAGAACGATCGACAAAATGAAACCGAGCACACGTAGGCAGACACATGGTCAATCTCAGTAACCTAGTCCAAGATGGAAGGTATGCCGGGATAAAGGGATGTACCTGGGGACGGGGTGGGGATCACCCCCCCCCCGCAACGTTTTTTTCCCCCCCGTTTAAAAAAATCAATAAAAAAATCCTCTTCTTTCTTTTATCGGAGCAGACACGCTTGCCCAGCAGAGTACGCAAAACTTCATTAAACACGCATCGGGGAGCGTGTTTTTTAAAACAGTGTTTTTACTTCATTTATTTTAGCAGGGCCAGCGTCTGGCCGGCGGAATTGGCTGTGGAAGCTGACTAGGTGCCCGGCCTACGAGAGGCAAGGCTGGAACCGGCAAAGCTCTCGCGAGACCTGTCAGCTGGATCGTTTGCCACCAGGCACCATCGTCCCGGGCAGTGTGTGTAGGGGAGGGAGGTGTAAAGTGCTTACGGCGTTGGGCTGCGCCGAGATTTGTTTGGGGTTAGTTTCCCGCAGGACCGACCGGATCGATAATTCTCAAAGACCGGTCCCATGTGCGCGCGCGAGGGATGGGGTCGACTGCGTTCATTGATATCAGTACAGCCACGTATTGTTCACCAGTCCTGTATTATGGTGTTCACCTCGTTTTAACTGACGCAGTGCAGCCAGACTGTTGGTCTTGAATTTAAAGGCGTTGGCCGAGTTTTCCTTGACCTAGGTTCAATACTGTACGGCCACAGACTATCTCCTTCGTCTGTTTAAAGGCGTTGACCTAGTTTTAGTTTATGCTGTACAACCAAAGGCTGTCGTGTTTATATGTTTTAAAGGTGAATAATAATAGTGAAGTATTTGTACGGCACAATAATCTGGTCGGGAGGACCATTCCAAACGCGGGCTCCTACTCGGGAGCAAATCCTACTTTTGACGCCTTGTCAGAGCAGTCTCATTCCAGACGAACGTAGGACCGAGAAAGCGGAAGTGGTGACCTCGACGGTCAGTGTCCCATCTTTAGCAAGCAAGGGCGGCAATCCTGGACAGTAGTCGGTGTGACAAGGGAAACCACTGCAGAGGAGAACTGCATGAATACATGCCCGGGGTAGAACTAAGGCGTGGGGGAGGGGAGCATGCACCTAGGTGGGTAGATGGAGGTCGTGTTCAGATCTGTACATGGCAGGCCTACGTCGGTGCTCTAATCACTGTAGTGGCATGTCATCGTTGGGCTGTCAGACACGGTCGGCTGGACATCGGCTTTTGGTTTTGTTTATCTTTTCGTGCATGGGTGCAGAATTTAATACGGATGGTCTCAGTCGTCGGTAAAAAAATTATTATTTTTAAAAAGAACCCCCCCCCCCCCCCCCCCCAAAGCCAGTGACTGTCTGTGTCTCTGTGTTTCTGTCTCTGTCTGTCTCTCTGTCTGTCTGTCTGTGTGTCTGTCTGTGTCTGTTTGTCTCTGTCTCTGTCTCTCTCTGTCACTGTCTCTGTCTCTCTCTGTGTCTCTCTCTGTCTGTCTGTCTGTCTGTCTGTCTGTCTGTCTGTCTGTCTGTCTGTCTGTCTGTCTCTCTCTCTCTCTCTCTCTCTCTCTCTCTCTCTCTCTCTCTCTCTCGGCCTTTGTGCTAATATCTTCACCGTTGAGAAATAAAGTTCAATCAATCAATCAATCAATCTGTCCCACTCCGCTGTTGTGAGTATCGCGGATGCAAACGTTAAGCCCACCCCCTGGCTGTCAATCTAGAGCGGCCATAGGGAAGTTTATCATAGAGGCCCCGTGCTATTTTATGTGGGGACGTGCTCCTGTATATTCACCCTATGCTGCTTTTGTGGGGAGTTTGTGGTACATGCCAGATGTGCTGTTTTATGTAGGGCATTTCTCATAATTATGTGGCGAGTCTCCCTTGCACACTCCATGCCGTTCTGTATTGCGAGTTTCTCTTACACATCCTGTGCTCATAGTTTCATTTTGGGAGTGTGCTTACACAAGCAATGCGTCTTTCTGTTGACTCCACGAAACCAAACAACAGCAAAAAGAAACAACAACAACAACAACACTCTTTAATCTGCCTTTGCTCTGTCTAGGTTAAACAACTGCAGCTCGCGCGTTGGAGACTGCCCTGAACACCTTCAAAAACTGCAAAAGGTTCGAAACTCGGCTGCAAGACTTGTTCGAAGCTCGTAAACGAGATCTTGTTTCATCCTCTTCAGAGCCCTTCACTGGCTGCCTGTCCAACAATTCAGAGCACGCATGGAGTGTAAGGTGTCAACACTTTGTCACTCGTTTTTTGTCTGATACGTGATCCTCTTCACGTGTACCCTCCATCCAGACAACCATGCTCCTCCTCTGACTCAAGAACTCTACGTCTCCCACACGTTAAGAGCAAATCATGTTTCAGATTTGTTTTTCCTCTTGTGCAGAACCTCTCTATCAACTGAAAGCTAAGCTTGTCATCGCTTGTCATCGTGTACCGTCTGTCTGCTGCTTAGATTTTCACTGACAATTTACCCACGTGTTGTTGTAATTAATATAAGCATTCTGCTTAATGTATGTTCTGATCTTGTTCGTCTGCTAGTTTTAGTCTGGGGAAAGACCGAGGTTGCATTTGGTTTTGAACATACGCAATGCGGTTACTTCCGTGATTCATTTATTAATCATATCAAGTTCACAGTGGTCCTTCGTTCCACAGCCAGACAGTGCATATGAACCACCATTTTTGATGGAACCGAAGCAGAGTCGGACTTCTGCTTACCAGCCCAGCGTCGTGCCGCTGAGCCATACAGCAGATTATTTTATACAACACCACACATAGAACACATAAACACATTGGACAATAACAAACACTGGATCACTGCCACGGCCCTGGACAGTTAGCGCAGGTTGAACACTAAGGCGGAAAGTGGACAGTTAGCGCTGACCTCCCTACGTTGGGCTCAGTGCGCCCAGGGATACAGACACGAGCCCCATTTATATGGACGCTTAGCGCAAAACGAACAGTTACGGGCACAACACTCGTCCTTGTGTTATCCGGTCGCAGTTGCATAACGATCTCGCCCAGTTTCTGGACACTGTTCGGCGTGCGTATGATCGTAATGCAAAAGTGCTGGGTGTCGCGTGTAGTGTGGTGCAAATTAAGCTCAGCTATATCTCCGAGTCATTTGCCACCAAGCTGTCTGCGTGCAGGCTGATGGGATTTTACACGAGAGGCTGTCTCAGGCATGGCGAGACGTAAAATACAGACACCCGAAAGGTTAAAAATAACGCTTATTTCATGTGACGTAACACTACATAAGAATGTTCTGGGCACGCACGCACGCACGCACGCACGCACGCGCGCGCGCGCACGCACACACATATACACGCATGCACACACATACAGGCACACACACAGGCACACACACACACACACACACACACACACACACACACACACACACACACACACACACACACACACACACATACGCACACATACACGCACACACACACACACATCGTCCCCCCCCCTCCTACACCCACACACACATACACACACACATACCACCCCCTCCCTCCACCCTCCCCATATACACACACATACACGCACCCCCCCCCCCCCAACATACACACATGCACACACTATCTGTGGTTGTTGGTTTGTGGCTGACTGGTTCTGTGGTTCGCTGCGGGGAAGTCCCTGCGGTCACACGCAGATTGTAGGCCGGAGCTGAAGGAGAGGGAAGTGCGGCTGGTGATGATGCCTTATTATTTTGGGCTTTGTTCTTTACCTGCAATTTGGCGGGAGCGTCAGAACGGTATCGATCGTGGGTCCGCCATGCTGCTCCAGGGAGGGTATCGAGAACCTATCAGCCTTCGTAAACAGTCCAGCCAAAACCAGGTCATTTTCCTGGGGTGAGAAGAAGAGCAGGAAGGGAAAAAAAGGAGGATAACGCAGGAGAAAACGACCAAAAGTTAGCGGTAACATCTGCGGCCTGTCAGCCGCACAGGTTTACCTCGGGACGCCAAGAAGAGGAATTGGAAGAAAGAAATGGCCGTAGATAAGACAAGAACTTGAAGAAATCGAGGAAGAAGAATGAAGGCAAGCAACAGCAAGAACAGTATGACGACGACGACGGCATCATCAGCCACGTTCAACGTAGGCGTCTGTCTGTACATGCACTGACAAGCCATCGCCGCCGCCTGTCGGAAAACGGCACTGGTGATGACGAATTGATTTCTGCGTAAGCTTCTTCGATTTTGCCCAGATCCACACTCGCCTGCCTGTCATTCACAAAGCTATCCCCCCCCCCCCCCCCCCCCCCCTCCACCCCCTTTTTTTCTTTCTTTTCCCCCTCTTCTTGTTTCTTTTCTATAGGAGCGCCATCTATTGGCGGCTGTTCGTGATCACCTGCGACTTTCATTATGGATGTGGGTCAGGGTCAGATGAAGTTGCCACCTCTGTTCATCAGCGGTTGTTCGTCGCTGATGGCGTACATGCGCTACCACCGGGAAAAAAGGCGAATATTACCTTCCAGATGCTGTCCTGCTAAACTGGGGAGGGAGTCGATGTGGGTGGGGTGTTGATACGTTTTAGCCTGTCACACTAGTCCAGTACCTGGTAAGAGTACCAGCTTGCAGTCAGTTTGTTCGCAGCTGCGATTGGCTCAATGCCGTAGGAATGTCATTCAACGGCGGCATGATCAATGCAGAGAGAGAGAGAGAGAGAGAGAGAGAGAGAGAGAGAGAGAGGCCGGGCGGGTGTATGCTGTTTTACTTCTCAGTTTAGTCACTCTGAATCACCCTATCTGCCAAACCCCCTCCCTCTGAGTTCAAAACCCAGCTCAAGACTTTCCTGTCTAGACAGGCCTTCACAAAGCTAGGTATATTATTTCTGTGAGAGTAGATAATGTGTGTGTGTGTGTGTGTGTGTGTGTGTGTGTGTGTGTGTGTGTGTGTGTGTGTGTGTGTGTGTGTGTGTGTGTGTGTGTGTGTGTGTGTGTGTGTGTGTGTGTGTGTGCGTGAATGGTGTGTGCTAGCGCATCGAGTCTTTATTTTGCAAAAAGAGTTGCGCTTCTGTGAGAGCTATCCATTACTCTTATTATCTATTCCCTGTCCTCTTCAAACATGGAATATAATTATAAACGTATACTAAGGAGTGAATGGGATCTTTACTTCTGACTTAATCAGACTCTCTTGGACTCGTTAGATTTTTTGCTCCTTTGAATCTTTGTCTGAAATCGTGTTTGACTTTTTTCTTCTTCTGTCGACTCGTACTATGTATAATTAATTATATGTGTGATATGACGGACACGGTCGACTGAACGTGAAAGGGGGCACCAGCGAAGATTGACAACGCAGACAGTTTGCAAATAATTCAACTTTTTAGACTTCACACGGTTGTCCTGCCTATGTTGTGATTTATGCAACAGCAGCACTTTATTTTGCTCTCGAGTTGGAATTACCAAGAGGCAGGCGTGCTGGTTCGGCCTTTACCTGTACGAGCGGAAGAAAGGCTGGCCATTAACTGACGCTTCTGCCAAGTGTGCGGGCCTTAGCCATGACCTCAGGGAGCAGCCGTCACGGCTGTGTATTTGCGACTTGCAAACTCCTAAACAGACTGAAAAACTGCTGTTTGTCAGTTTTTTTTTCGTTTTTTCCCCCCCTCATTCTTAACGACGGGGCCCGTGACACTCTTTCCCGTGGGGCTCTTTGCATAGCATCCACAGTGGGCTACTGTGGACGCAGAAATTAAGGCCCGCACCTCTGTTGAGGACCTGGAGCTGTTAAAGGTACTCGTTTGAAGGCCTGGGGTAGGTCAGAACAATACGGCCATGCACGTTTCACCCACTGCCAGGTATTTCCCTCTTAGTAATTTCCACTGCCCCGGTCAGTTCAATTCCATTTGTTCCAGATCGTCCCTGCACGTTTTATTCTTGCGTTGGGTGTGGCTAATGCAGGATCCCGTGTGGTCCCGTGGAATAAAACAGGTCATCCTGCTCGCCTTAACAAACGGTTGAGGCAGGTTCCCGTGTTGAGTACCCGCGAAATACATGCAGGCTCCAAAGCGCGTGTCACTGGTACCACAACATTGAATCCCTTGATACATTGTCCTGCTTCAGTTGAATCTATACTAAAAACATTGTGGATACCTGCATGGAAGATCCAAACCGTCTGTCAGTTATGATGGAATGAATTACAAGTATTGAGATATGTGTATTTGTGACTGTTTAGACTGTGTTGCGTTTGCTGCGGACTGTGTTGCGTTTGCTGCGGACTGTGTTGCGTTTGCTGAGGACTGTGTTGCGTTTGCTGCGGACTGTGCTGCGTTTGCTGCGGACTGTGTTGCGTCGAGACCTGTGAGCCAGCTTTTCACTTGTGATCTGGTGACTCAGCTGGTGCAGAAGAGTTTTACGTGCGTGATTCGTTCTGGGCCGGTGACCTCGAGCGGTTGACGGCACGTTATAACCCAACAAGTAGTCAATCAACCGTTTAATAACAGACTATCATGCAGCTGCTGCTAACGCCAGGTAGAGGAACACAGGGCAGTGACTGGCTCGGTCTCTGACACGCCAGTGCAACAGGCTTCAACAGTTTATGGCGTGGAAGTGGCAGCTGGCAGGTGTCTCCACACCATGTGACCACGTGTTGCTGCTGTGCAATACAGCATGACTGAACAGGGAAAGCTTCGAGCGCGCCAGCTCTGAAGGGGCAATGTGACGAACGTAGCAATAACGCTGTGGTTTCATGCTTTGCTTCTGCTTGGAAATGTCAGTTTAACTAGCAAATTTCAGCCTTTATTTAGAATTTTAGAATTTTCAACTTTTACTTGGAAATTTCAGCTTTACTTAGAGCCTATAGCTTTTAACTGGAAATAATTATAGGGAACTTGTAGAGCGCTTTCAGGAACTCAAAGCGCTTTACAATTTAAAAACAAACAAACCCATATATACCCAAATACCCATATATACCCAAATATCAGCGCTGGGGTACCGTGGATGCAGAGTTTGGGTATTCTCTGCTGAGAACTTAGCACCATCTGGAATTTCCTTGTTAAAGCCTAGAACGGGTTAGAATATAGCTTTGCATGTTTCGCCCACTGCCAGAAATTCCGCGAATGGACATGTATGCCAGTCCTAAAGTGAACTTGCGAGCCACATGAAGGGTCACGGCAGATGGGATGGGCAGCTTTGTCATCGTCGGAAACGATGGACTACTGGTGTCGCTGTTTCCACGGGAAATATTGTCACTGTGACAATATTGTGTTGGTCATAGAACAGTGTTGTGTGCACAGAAAATATTTTCACTGCGACATTATTTTGTAGATTTGCCCAGTTGTCACGAACACCTGTCAAGGAGCTTCATCCTTGGAGGTTCGAACTAGACATTTTTCCAAGTCGGTTACCCCGTGGACACGCCTACAGACTTGTTTCTACATGTTTCCCAGGAGAAACGCTGTCGTTACGACTTTACTTCGTTGGATACCGGATGTAGTGTAATTTCAACAGAGTATAACACTACGAAGACATTCGATGGGGTATACGTGGGTGACGATTCCAGACATTTCCACAAGAATTATGGGTCACTCTTAATGGCATTTCGACATGACCTTCTACCCCACGATTCGATCAGCTGGTTTAAACAAAGTTTATTTACCTTGATGTAAATGTGGATAATCATAATCAGTACACGAGCATTATTCCAGCTATGCTTATTATTCGACGGCACTCTTCCGCCATACCTGTCTTCTTCTTTCTGCACATATCAACCATCGCGCTCCCGAACAGAAGTAACTAAATTCGTTTTGTAACAACGGACATTTTTATTTAAACAACGCGAAAACAAGAGAAGAGCAGATACAAATCAAGGTTACTTATCGAGGGAGAGAAAGCATTGGAAGTCTCTCCCTTCTGACATCCGTCATATCCAGTCTTCCCATGCCTTCAAAACTGCGTTCAGAACTCACCTGTACAAACAATAACAGAACAAATGATTTCAAATTCTGACACGCCTTGACCTAGCTCACTTAGAATGATCTCATGTCGTACAGAAGCCAACATCGCGTCCCATCTCTTGACCCGTTGTGACCTAGCTCACCCACAATGACCTCATGTCGTACAGAAGCCAGCCTCGTGTTCGATCACTTGACCCGCCATGACCTGTCTCATCAGGAGTGGCCCATTGTCCGTGAGACGTAATTTCATAGGGGTAGTGTTTGTTTCCGCGTGAAAAATTGTCACAGCCAAACGGTTGTTTTGATAGGTGTGGTGTTGATTCTACTGGTTTCCACGGACGGATGTAAGCGATCGATACGCTTTCAGAGGTAGGGAATGTTGATTCTACACATGTCCGCAGTAAGCACCATTTATTCTCTTGCGGTCACTGCAGGACTCATATCCATGAAATCCTGCTTGAAACTGTGTATAGTACGTGCAACATGATGCCTCTACTATATACGTTGTTTGTTCTGAAATGACGTAAACATAGTGTAGTATGTTGTGTTTCAGTAAACTGTAGTGTCGCTTTCATTACTCTGGCCGACGAACAAATCGCGCGTATACAAAAGATCCAAAACAACGCCGCACGGCTCATCTTGAAAAAATCGAAGCGTGATCACGTCACACCGCTTTTGAAAGAACTACACTGGTTCCCAGTAAAATATCGCATTCAGTACAAGCTCTCAGCGCTCGCTTTCGGTCACTTCGACGGCACTCTTCCGCCATACCTGTCTTCTTCTTTCTGCACATATCAACCATCGCGCTCCCTTCGTTCTTCGACAGAAAGACTGCTCAAAATTCCAAAAACAAACTTGAAAACCTTCGGTGAACGTTCTTTTGGTTACATTGCTCCGACTATATAGAACTCGCTGCCGGCCGACCTGAGAGCTTCTCCCTCCCTCCCAGCTTTCAAAGTTAACCTAAAAACGTATCTCTTCCGTCAAGCCTTCTGATTGATTTGTACGTGCCAACCGCTGCCTGTTTCATATTCATGTGTGTGTGTGTGTGTGTGTGTGTGTGTGTGTGTGTGTGTGTGTGTGTGTGTGTGTGTGTGTGTGTGTGTGTGTATGAGTTGGGGGCGGGGGTGGGGACTGGGAGGGATGTAATTAAGGGTAGGTAGTAATACAATGATTCTTTTTCTTTATATATTGTTGCTTCTCATATGGCACATGTACTTTTTGTGTGTGTGTGTGTGTATTATACATTGTTAGTTGTCATAATTATAATTATGTATTATGTTTGTGAAACTTAGAAAATGTTGGAGAATGTTGTAAAGCGCAGTGAGTTTGTGTACACTAGAGAATAGCGCTATACAAAAGTTATCTATTATTATTATTATTTCACCGTATCTGAAATAGCATATTTTCGACACAGAGTGACCAAAATAAATATGACACGAACATTATTTCCAGAAACAGCGTCGGTTACAACAGACTTCATCCTTGGAGATTCGACCTGGAATTTTTTCCAAGTCGGTTACCCTGTGGACACCCCTACAGTTATAGTAGTGACAGTCTCCTAGTTACGACGCTAGCAGTGTAGCCAAAAGCAACGATATCAACTGAAGCAGCGACACACTCCTGGTTACGACGCTATCAGTGTAACCAAAAGCAACGACATCAACTGAAGCAGCGACACACTCCTGGTTACGACGCTAACAGTGTAGCCAAAAGCAACGACACCGACTGAAGCAGTGACACACTCCTAATTACGATGCCAACAGTGTCGCCAAAAGCAACGACTCCAACTGAAGCAGTGACACACTCCTGGTTACGACACTAACAGTGTAGCCAAAAGCAACGACACCGACTGAAGCAGTGACACACTCCTAGTTACGATCCCAACAGTGTCTCCAAAAGTAACGACACCAACTGAAGCAATGACACACTCCTGGTTACGACACTAACAGTGTAGCCAAAAGCAACGACACCGACTGAAGCAGTGACACACTCCTAGTTACGATCCCAACAGTGTCTCCAAAAGTAACGACACCAACTGAAGCAATGACACACTCCTGGTTACGACACTAACAGTGTAGCCAAAAGCAACGACACCGACTGAAGCAGTGACACACTCCTAGTTACGATCCCAACAGTGTCGCCAAAAGTAACGACACCAACTGAAGCAGTGACACACTTCTGGTTACGACACTAACAGTGTAGCCAAAAGCAACGACACCGACTGAAGCAGTGACACACTCCTAGTTACGATCCCAACAGTGTCGCCAAAAGCAACGACACCAACTGAAGCAGTGACACACTCCTGGTTACGACACTAACATTGTAGCCAAAAGCAACGACACCGACTGAAGCAGTGACACACTCCTAGTTACGATCCCAACAGTGTCGCCAAAAGCAACGACACCAACTGAAGCAGTGACACTCTCCTAGTTAGGACGCTAACAGTAACAGTGTAGCCAAAAGCAGTGACAGCATTTCACAGCGACCCCAAGGACCAGCGCACCGGCAACACGTTCCGCAGGGGTCCATTCTCTCTTCACCCGCACGGCGGTGCCGTTTTCCTAGTGGCTGTGCACAGACGCACGCTCCAGGGGCAAGAGGCTCACAAATAACGCGACGGCAATGCAACGACGAGGTCCGTTTCCACTGCGGCTGCAGACCGACTCCGCTCCGACCCGATCAATACTCGATAGGAGATGGACCAAAACATGGGGAAATCAACTGCTCTGCGGCAGACCGCGCGGTGACCTCCCTCTGCACCCGCTTCATTTGTCCGCCTGAATCCTTCCCCCACCCCGTCAGTCGGCGTGTCCTGTTCTTAGGAGACGAAAACACATCGCCAGCGGTCTCATTGCGACACGTTTTAAATCTGCGTCTGTATTTGTTTATCGCTGAGATGTTCCGTGAGGGTGGGGGGTGGGGGGTGGGGGGTAAAATGTAACCGTCGGAAACCAGTATCCGCCCTGCAGATGGGACAGAGGGTGACTAATAAAAACGGTGGGAACGCCACCGCCAGAACCGGGTCTGCATTAAGATGGGCAGCGGTGTGAGCCATTTATTGTTCCTCTTCCTCGTCGCCCTTCGCTCGGACAGAAACTCCGATACCTCGGACTGTTGTTACGCCACTACACTCTGGAGATTCTTCTTTGGGCCGTAAATCGTCTCCCTCACCGGTTGGTCAGCAGGCCAGGTTTCTGCTCTCAGATTCCGGTGACTCTGACAGTCCTGCAGGGAGGAATATTGGACTCACAAATCAACGACGTTAATGCCCATGAACCGCATCTGTGAAAAGAAAAAAAAAAGAGAAAAAAAGAGAGAAAAAAGAGTAGGTAATCCAGATCGGAAGTAAACCTGGATCCACATGCTTAGCCTGCCCATTTTTTGTATACTCTCCCCCCCCCCCCCCAGCCCCCCCCCGCCCCCCCCCTCAACCTCGTAACGAAGTAAAGGAGGAAGGAATACACTGGAATCAGTGTGTCCGTCCCGTCAGTCCGTGTGTTCGTGTGCCGTGTTTCATCCAACCTTTTGTAGCCAAACTTGGTACGATGGCGCATTGGCAGGCTCATATAATCAAAACATATGGCTTCACCACAGCCTTTGCCTAGCTGGTACTTTCGCAACCAAGCGTAGTTTTACGGTACATCATCATAAGCCAGATTGTGTTGTGAAAGGTTAGATTGCTGAGTTCAAGGTCAAGGTCACCGCTGATTAGTAACTTAAGAAAATTTAGCAACCTGTTGAGCGCTTTAAGAATTTTAGCAACATGTTGATTTTTGCGCCCGGTGTGTCTGTTTCATACATCACGAATAGTTTTAGTAAACGTCCTCATAACGGTGCTTGTGATTTGATTTGTGTTTGTTTGCTTGTTTTGAGGACTTGAGTATGCTGTTGAGTGTGTCTGATTAATGTGTCTTGTTTGTTTTCAAGACTTGAGCAAGCTGTTGAGTGTGTCTGATTCATGTATCTTGTTTGTTTTCAGGACTTGAGCAAGCTGTTGAGTGTGTCTGATTAATGTGTCTTGTTTGTTTTCAGGACTTGAGCAAGCTGTTGAGTGTGTCTGATTAATGTGTCTTGTTTGTTTCCAGGACTTGAGCAAGCTGTTGAGTGTGTCTGATTCCTATGTCTTGTTTGTTTTCAGGTCTTGAGCAAGCTGTTGAGTGTGTCTGATTCCTATGTCTTGTTTGTTTTCAGGTCTTGAGCAAGCTGTTGAGTATGTCTGATTCCTGTGTCTTGTTTGTTTGTTTCCAGGACTTTGAGCAAGCTGTCTAGTGTGTCTGATTGCTGTAACATGAAAATCGTGTTTTTGCATCCTTATGACGCCGTGCTTGTTGCTTTCTGTCTGCAGGACTTTGAGCTGCCTTTCCTGGAGGCGGTGAAGATCACGCTGGCGGACCGCTACACCGACAACATGGACTGCATCTACAAGATAACCATCCGATACCTCCTCGACACACTCATCAAGAGTCACCAGTCCGGCTCATGATGAAGCACTCCAGGACTTCAACCTTCCTTTCCGTTCCCTTGTAGTGCTTCGAACTGCCACCCGGATGCTTGCTGT
>JABMCL010001112.1:60000-90000 GCA_018857735.1 Alviniconcha marisindica
AGCTGTGGCGCCAAGCCCCTGGTGTACACGGCACATTCCCGGCTACTTTTTAGCCCTCCGGTCTGTCTGAGGCGATGGAAATAAATGTGCGCCTCCCTTCGTCTCCGCACACTCGCCGTGCATCGCGACCTCTCTCCGCCCCTCTCCCCCCCCCCCCCCCCCCCCCCCCCCCCCGCCCGCCGCCCCGGGCAAAAGAGCAGTACCACCCCCCTACCCCCGCCTTTCAAGGCCAGATTCTTACATTTTTGTCACCGGGGAAGTGGCTAAATCGCTGAGGATCGATTTTGAGGAAGCGAGCTTGGGAGCTTGGCTATTTGTTGCAACTTTGAAAACGAACTCTCTTCCGTGACCGCGAGCGCGCGTACAGACAGACAGACAGACAGACAGACACACACACACACACACACACACACACACACACACACACACACACACACACACAGGTGCACAGACACTGACCCAGTCCTCTGTGTTGTAGTGCATGTTTTCAATAGTAGACACATGTTTTCCCCCCCCCCCCCCCCCCCCACACACACACACACACACTTTTTTCTTTCTTCTTCTTATGATTAAATGATTAAAAGAGAGAGAGAGAGAGAGAGAGAGAGAGAGAGAGAGAGAGAGAGAGAGAGTCGTTGCTTGGCGCGATGTATAGGCGAACAAATGTACCGTAGTGTGTGTTGTGTGTGTCACTGTGTGCGTGCGTGCGCGTGCGTGCGTGCGTGTGCGCATGTGTGTGTGTGTGTGTGTGTGTGTGTGTGTGTGTGTGTGTGTGAGAGAGAGAGAGAGAGAGAGAGAGAGAGAGAGGTTTCCATCTTGGGAGAAAAGTTGTACATCTATTACAAGGAACTTGGAGTGGTCTTGATCTTTGTTGCAAATTGTCCTTTTAGGTGTTTTTATCCAGTCGTTACCATTTGTTTTGCTTTAACCACAACTTTGGACTCCAGCCTGTGTTTTGTAAATACAAACTGTATTGATGACAACTAACTCTTTTTTTTTCTTGATGTTAAGTGTTCATCCTTGAATGAAAAAAAGAAAGAAAAAATAACATGTTCTATTTGTTGTGTATTTATTTGAACAGAGCAAATAAACTTCAAGTATTTCTCAGTTTTTTAGTTTGCGTTTGATTTAATGAAGTCTGTACTGCTGTGTGGTGCTTGTATTGTGTGAACAACTGCAAAGGACCACAATAACTTCGCTGAACAAATAAAGTGAAAACATATAAGCGGTTAAAAGAATGCTAATTTGATATATATGACGATACAAAACATGTGCGAATTTTCGGGGTAGGCCTACTCTTTTGAAAGGCACAAAGCAATAATAGTGCCATATTAAATCAGCGTCTGTTGTTGCTGTTTTCAATCGCTTTTATGTTCGGATCTTATTTTAGAACGCCAGCGGTCCTTTTTAATATGTTGTTGGTTTTTTGTTTTGTTTGTTCGAAAAAACAGTTTCATACTTCGCTTGATCATTTGCTCAGATGAATAAAATAGCTATTTGTCTATTTGATATAACCGGATCATGTGTGTGTGTGTGTGTGTGTGTGTGTGTGTGTGTGCGTGTGCGATTGAGCTGTTTTGTTAAATAGTTGAGTTTTAGCTTAGTTTTTTTTTCTTTTCTTTTTTCCTGTTGTCTATGTCATACTGTATCAATGTAACTCACATTTAATCTGTGAGACTTATTTTGCGTTATAACTCTTCGAAGTAGGAAGCATAATTAGATGTTCTTAAGTGTATTCGCCTTCTTCTTTAAATATTTTATCTTTCTTTTTTCTTTTTCTTTTCTTTCTTTCATGTTGTTTCCCTGTTTGAGGTTCGCCTTGATATAACCGCAATGGTTGACTGGGTGTAAAACACCAAGTTACTTACTTACTCCTTGTTCGAGGACACAGAAACAAAGGTCCCCTCAGCTGATCTATCAAATTCCCTCAGCTGAGAACCCAGATCTATCAAAGTTCCCTCTGCTGAGAACAGAGATCTATCAAAGTTCCCTCTGCTGAGAACAGAGATCTATCAAAGTTCCCTCTGCTGAGAACAGAGATCTATCAAAGTTCCCTCTGCTGAGAACAGAGATCTATCAAAGGTCCCTCTGCTGAGAACAGAGATCTATCAAAGGTCCCTCTGCTGAGAACAGAGATCTATCAAAGTACCCTCTGCTGAGAACAGAGATCTATCAAAGTTCCCTCTGCTGAGAACCGAAATCTATCAAATTCCCTCTGCTGAGAACCCAGATCTATCAAAGTTCCCTCTGCTAACCCAGATCTATAAAAGTTCCCTCAGCTGAAAACGGAGATCTATCAAAGTTTCCTCTTCTGAGAACCTAAATCTATCAAAGTACCCTCTTCTGAGAACCCAGATCTATCAAAGTACCCTCTTCTGAGAACCCAGACCTATCAAAGTTCCCTCTGCTGAGAATTCAGATCTCTCACAAGGCCACACTGTTAGACCTTAGTTCTTAACGATCAAACAACTGCGTTTTTAATTACCTCTCTTTGCGTGGGTTGTTTAATACACGGTACACACCAATGGTTTGGACTGATTTCGCATTGCGTCCACACGCCTGAAATTTAGGTCTGTGACCGAGACGCGTAAAGCTGTTTCTTGCTGAATTTTGAGAGAGAGAGAGAGAGAGAGAGAGAGAGAGAGAGAGAGAGAAAAGACAGAGACAGAGACAGAGAGACAGAGAGACAGAGAGAGACAGAGACAGAGAGAGAGAGAGAGAGAGAGAGACACACACACACACACTCGCACACACACGCACGCCCACATATACACAGATGCCAAATAAATTGTCATGGTTATGTTATTTTAATGGTAATCAATGTGAACAGTTTACATACTCACACAAAAATGTACGTAACAAACGTTTTCTTTGCAATAAACATCCAGTTTACATTAACAATAAGGCAATAGTTAGGCTAATAGTTATTAAACCCATTATGAATCGTGAAGTCTAAGGCTAGGTGTTTCTAAACAGAAAACATACAAAATAATACGGTATATGTTGCAATTTTGTCTTGTTTATCATGCACACTATTACACAGAGAAATAAGGTGATTCTGTCTTAGTGTTAAGAATGACAAAATAAGAAAGTAACTGGATCGTTAAAGTCCTGTTAACCACACAGGGTCATTCATCTCAGGAAATAACAAAACAACATCAAGAATAGTAATACTACTACTCAGTAATGATAATGCTATGAACACGGTTTGTCATCTTTCGCGGCAAAATACAGTGACTGTGCCTAGATAGAGATAACATTGTAAGTCACAGTGTTACTGTCAGTGTGCCCACTTTGTTTGCACTTGGTCTGGTTAACAAATAATAGTAATATTTCACTAACACCCTTAGTTTGGTTACAGCTTTGGACTCTTAAAAAATAAAAAATATATGTATATATAAAAGAGGAAAAAAGAAAAAAAAAGAAAAAAAAGAGTAGTTTTGTACCTTCCGTACGACCATGACCTCAAGGTCACAGAAATACAGTTTTTCTCATGACGTTCCACCTTATGATACTGTACCATCAACTAGTTTCGGTTACAAAAGGCTCAGCAATAATAATAATAATAATAAAATAGTAGTAGTGGTAATAATAATAATAATAATAATAATAATACGAACTGTAAGTAGAAAAAACCGTATTTGGATTTAAAAAAACAAAAGAATCCTGTGAATTTGATCTTCAAGATAGCAAACCAGTCTTTGGGGACACTCCGGCTTACGAGGATGCACCATCATACCGAGTTTCATATCCTCCCCCCCCCCACCCCCACACCCCCACACACACACCACCACCACCACCACCCTCCACCTCAGGTTACGGGGGATATAATTCACAATCGACAAAGCAAACCATGGAATGAATGAGGTAAAAGAATTAGGGAACTGCTACTGAGGGTTCTGGGCTAGCTGTCAGTCACGCGGGCAGCTCCAGCCAATCAGAACGTCACAAACACTATTCCGCCAGCAAAACCCGCAGAGAGGCTGCCATGTCTGGCCCACAAGCTACAGCCGCCACAGCAGCAAATGGACAGACACACACAGAGATAGGTCTCCCCTAGATCTGAAGAAAACCTTCACAATGCGCAGTGGCGCACGCACTCTCCGAGCATCGCTTTCCGGCACCTTCCTCCAAACTCTGCCAGATTTGGTTACGCCACTGAAGGGGTACTCTTTATCTCCGCGCAGCTGTCCGCCGACGCGGTCAGCGCCCTCCGAAAGGTTCGTGTACTGATAAGACTGAGGAAGCTAGCGCCCAAGCACGCACGTAGACATGAGACGCATCCGCCCCGGGTAAAAGCAAAACTTCCGTCTCGATTCAAACGATTTTGCTTTTATTTGAGCTGGCGTAAGCAACATGGCAACATAAAACAAACGTCTGATATAATTTGAGTTGCTTGTAACAAACTTACTTGAGCACCAACAAAAAACTGCTCGTTAGCTGACAGTTTTCTGGGACCTATGGCGTAAACTAAACTGATACGGCAGTGGTTGAAGGAAGGATGTCGTAAACCAGTGCTAGGAGTTTGTAGCGCACGCTCACTGATGCCGAGTGATGACGGCTGCGACCAAATGAAGCAAATTACGCTGAAACCAGACTCCTCAAACCATCGTGCAGTCCACCAGTGAACACAGCACGTACAGCATGGCGGGCAGACCGAACGCTTGTGTCCCCGCAGCTGTGGGAAGCGGCGCTTACAGCTCGGTGCGGAACCCTCTGTCAAAGGCTAGAAGAAGAAGAAGAAGGTGGTAGTAGTAGTAGCAGTAGTAGTAGTAGCAGTAGTAATAGAAGTAGCAGCAGCAGCAGCAGCAGCAGAAGAAGAAGAAGAAGGTGGTAGTAGTAATAGCAGTAGTAGTAGTAGCAGTAGTAATAGAAGTAGCAGCAGCAGCAGAAAAAGAAGAAGAAGAAGAAGGTGGTAGTAGTAGTAGCAGTAGTAGTAGTAGCAGTAGTAATAGCAGCAGCAGCAGCAGCAGCAGCAGAAGAAGAAGAAGAAGGTGATAGTAGTAGTAGCAGTAGTAGTAGTAGCAGTAGTAATAGAAGTAGCAGCAGCAGCAGCAGCAGAAGAAGAAGAAGAAGTAGTAGTAGTAGTAGTAGTAGAAGAAGAAGAAGAAGAAGAAGAAGAAGAAGAAGAAGAGAGACTGAGATGGCATGGCCGTGAAGTTAAGACAGACTCCTGGATCGAGAGCCGGGTTGCAAATTTGAAATGTCGGTTGGGACAATAGCACTTCCCACTTCTGCTTAGTCTCAGGGTAGAGGGTGTGTCCAGTCCTTCGGGTTCGGGGGGATGAGGGGGGGGGGGGGGCAGACAGACACACATATACACACACAGGGACAATGCTAAGAGACAGAAAGAGAGAGAGAAAGAGAGAGAGAGAGAGAGAGAGAGAGAGAGAGAGAGAGAGAGAGAGAGAGAGACAGAGAGACAGAGAGACAGAGAGACAGAGAGACAGAGACAGAGACAGAGACAGAGAGACACAGAGAGAGGAGACAGAGAAGGGGGGGGGGGGGGGGGCGTATGCTACAGACCCAAGCACGAGCGGTTGAAAAAATACCAAAACTCTTCCTCGCACATTTCTCTTTTTACCCCAGAAACAATGGAACTATTTTAGTAGCTTGGTTAACATCACTAGTCCTCTTTGTGATTTACTACAGGGGTAATCCGTCCCTTTCCAAATGAAAAATCTGTTTAGGGTAACAGTGATGATGGAATTACGCCTTACGGGACGAACAATGTGCTACTGAACCGGACTGAATTGAACTGAATGGATACAAAATGCATAAACAACAACCAAACAGCCACCAACCAGAAAGACAGACACTGGAGCAAGCAGACAAATGAATCAGCTCTCCACATGAAACATTAGATACATCAACAAATAATGACGCAATCATAAGTTTATGGTTCAAGCCATGAGAAAACACTTCCATACACAAACAGAGCACACTTCCATACACACAATTCCATACACAAACAGAACACACTTCCATACACACAATTCCATACACAAACAGAACACACTTCCATACACACAATTCCATACACAAACACACTCTCAGTCACAGCTACGTGGCCGTTTTTAACGGCAGAAATAGAAGTCTGCAAGGGACTATATGATCATACATGTTTTAACTACCGGCTTATTAAATCAGAAGTAGCCCCAACAAGAATAATTAGAGTTATCATGTGTTGTCCAGTAGTTAGTATTCCTGTAGAATGCTCACTACATAGAAAAGACAGGCATGAAGAGCACAAATCCAAAGGCTGGAGATATTTTAGGCCAAAATGAAAGCGGGAGGACACGTGAGGCACACACAGTGTCTCTATGGGAAACTGGCAGGTAACTCTGTCTCTTTGGCTTTCCTGTCCCGCTTCTCTCCCTTGAGATATGGCTCCACGCCCCCCCCTCCCTCCCCCTCCCCCCGTCCCCATCCCCTCCTTGTCCCCAACTTTATGCATAGGATTCAAGCCATTTTCGTGGAAGCCTCCGAAAAAACGTAGATTTGATTCAATTTCTCGTGTGGCGTGATTGCTATCCAGTCTTCTCACACTGAAGGAACGCTACTACTACATGCATTGCCACCACACAAACAATTCACAATCAGCATGCAATAAACAAAAAAACAAAAAACAAAAACAAAAACAAAAAGAGAGAAAAGAAAAAGAGAAGAAGTAGAAAGCTGCTTCGTTTCTTATTTTCTCGATGCAGCTAGCCCCCCCATCACCATTCTCCCTTTCTCCCCCCCCCCCTCCTCCAACGTCCCACCCCTTTGGGTTACCCCCTGCCCCACCCCCAATCTAGAAAGCCAGAGAAGTATACCGACAATTTCAAGATGTAGTTGTATCTTTAGCGGAAGTGCTCTTCAGCAAGATGAATCTGGTTACCCGAGTGGTTCAGTGCAGAATGACGTCTCATTAAAAACTGCATCTCACACCGCTAGCATCAGCTGTGTGTCTAACACCACTAACATGAGGAAGGGCAGGATGAGTAGTCGATGCTTGGAGTGTGCATACACCAGTCTGTCCGTGCGGGCTATATGGTGGATACATTATACACATGCTGATCATGCTGCATATAATAAAGTATACGCTAAAGGATGCTCAACAGACCATCCACAGAAACTTCGGCTTAAAGCAGTCAGCTGCAGGGTTTTCAGCTCCGTAGACTGAGACGAGACGTATCCAAACCGCCGTCCACATTCCGCAGCTGAATGCTTACACCCAAGTTTCACTCGCGCTCTCGCTGGCAACGTTAAAACCATAGCAAAGTACTGAATACAAGGAAACACGGACAAATGCCTGAAGAAATGTATGCGTTTTCACATGAGCACTTTCATCCATTCACTCCCTTTACGCAGACACGTACACTAAAAACCTTCATCGACAGAAGGCACCGTTTCAGGTGATCGGGTGGAGGCGGTGATACGTTACTGGGAGGGGGCGGGAGGATTTACATTTCCACTGATGTCTGAGGTCAGTGCTTTCCGTCTGATGCCGTTTGGTTTCAGCTTCTCACAATCTCGCTGTCGATTCATTTCGAGAACCCCCGCAACGTCTACACGCGGAATGTCAACCTGTTCCCCTTTCCTCATCGACATTTCTCATCAAAATTAAATGCGACTCACCCGAACACAGATCCTTGAGTTAACGTTCCTTTCCTTGGGACAGAGTGTGGAATACTCACTATACTAAAAGGACGTAAGTGTCGAGGCATGTTCATTGACAATGAGCGCAAAGTGTAACAAAGAAATACAAATGAAACAGATCCTGAACACACATTTTCATACGGCCAAAGACATTCACCCGGCCGCCATGCCAAAAGCAGACCAACAATCGATTAAAAACAGACACCTACATCAACACAAGTGTCGTACTTCGGGTCAATCTTCGCACCGGAAAAAGAAAAAGAAAAGAAAAAAAAGTCATTCCGGTTTGGCGTCGAATTTCGAGGATCCAAGTCGGCCGGAAATCCAATTCCTTTAATGAGTCGCCCATTTCAGGTCGGCCCAAAGTGGACCGTTCAGAGCGTCTTGACACTGCCGTGGTTGTTGTCGGTTTGCCCTCACCACGCACCTGACCCAATAAGCCACGCTTAGTTCTCATTCCCGACAAGAGAGCGACGGGCTTAGCCAAACTGTCGCCCACAGTTGCTGTTTCTTCACAAGCTAGAACCAGTCCCATGGTCACGAAGTGGGAATAGCCAAATAATCTCCTGTCACAGTTTCTCTGTTTTTTGTCAACTGAAAGCCACCGCCGTGGTCACGCTGAGTGTCACGACAAGCGAAGTGGGGCGATCTCTTTTCGTCCCGTGGAGCCACACTCGTCTTAATAATTACGCACAGCGGGCGCCTTGCATGCACTAGCTACTGGCCTGCAAACGTCAGCCTTGGTGCTCACAAAGGTTGCAGTTGTTGTGTTGCTCTTGTTGCTTACTTTCAACATGTACTCTTCAAATGAGAGGTCTTAAAATGGCATTACACACGTTGGAGGCCATTTTCGACAAAAGTGAAAATGAGCCCCCCACCAACTCATGTCAAACAAAAAAAGCGATTAGCTCTGGTTTTGGAATTAGGGGAAAAAAAAGATGTTTGTGATCAGTAAACGAAATCGAAACCACAGAGAAGAAATAAATGCCTTCATTAACGTTATTTACACAGATCGGGTTGGGGTGGAAGGAGGGGAGGGGGGAGGGGGCCGGGGGAGGGTGTGTGTGTGTGTGTGCAAATTAGGACACCATGGACAATAGTAACACGTAAAGTCTGGCTTTAGCAGTAAACAAGGTTTAGGAAAACGAGAACAGAAGGAGGGTGTCACTCGCAAGCGGAAACAATTCGGATAGAAGCACAACGTCAAGGGGGCGGGTGGTGCGGGGCGGGAGTGAAGGTGGGGAGGGGGGGGGGGGTGCGGGGGGAGTGGAGGTGGGCGAGGTGTGTGCGGGCGGGAGTGGAGGTGGGGAGGGATGGTGCGGGGCGGGAGTGGAGGTTGGGGGGCGGGGGCGGGTGGTGCGGGGCGGGAGGTGGAGGTGGGAGGGGGGGGGGGTGGAGCGGCGGCATGTCTTCAGTTAATTGACAGGCAAGGAGCGTCCCGTTTTAAATGAGTTTATGGTAGGGCAAAGGGGGGGGGGCGGATGTAAATGTACTGTTCACAGTCAGGTCAGGATCAGTGACAAATAGATCAGGTTGCAAGCTGTAACTTGGCTTACCTACGGCGCGCCCACTTCACCGTCACTTCCGCCAATGAGGCAAACTGCGTGCCCCCCCCCCCCCCCCCCCCCCACCCACCCTGTCCCCCCCACCCACCCCTACATTCCCCCTCCTCTTCCGGTCAGTCTCGTTGGGTGTTGCTGTCTTCAACGACTGCAGGAGTATTTACTCGATGTTTGTTTCGGCAACATAATATGACTGTTGGCAGAGTGAGAAGCAGCGGGCTGGAGGACTCGGGAAGAAAGCTGTGACTTACGACTGAGTGGCGACCAGAGTAACAGGGCTGCGGCAGCTGTCACTGCACCCAGACCTGCTGTTCGCCGCGCGCATTAGCACGTGCAACTTGCCATGAGCGCTACGGAAATTGCCAATCTGGGCCTAGATTATGTGCACAGTGTTCCAGCACCCTCTTTCTCATCTCAGTCAGTCCCTTCCTTGATGTCGCATCACTCTTCCCGGCGACAATACAAATGTATGCAAACATGTTGTTGTGAGGCGAACACTGCCTTTTACCGACTCTCGCTAGTTTTCAGCGAGTTCATATTGAGACCGTAGGCAACGGCGTGGCCTGAAAGGATTATCTGTTTTCTCAACCCCGACAAAAACAACCCCCCAAAACAGTAGCAGCAATAACAACAACAACAATAACACACACACACACACACACACACACACACACACACACACACACACAACAAACAACACACACACACACACACACACACACACACACACACACAACACACACACAACAACACACACACACACACACACACACAACAGCAACACACACACACACACACACACACACACACAACAACACACACACACAAACAGACAACACACACACACACACACACACACACACACACACACACACACACACACAACACACACACACACACACACACACACACACACACACATACACACACACACACACACACACACACACACACACAAAAACACAACAACAACAACAACCCCACACCCAATAACAAACAATTAAAAAGAAGAAAAAAGAAGAAAGAAAAAAAGTTATTTGTCGCCTCAAGTCAAAAGAATCCCCCCAGCCCCCCACCCCACCCCGCGTTGCGTCTCGAAATAGTGTCGTTACACGTCGTTACACACCTACTTTCTTAACAGTCTAGTTTCAGTATAATCATCCACTCACTTTGCACCAATGCACGAGCTAGGTGGTAACGTTTTATGATGTCCAAAACTATGGGATGAATAAACATAACATGGAATAAGGATATATGGAACAGCCACCTTTGGGGGCAGCGGGGGGGGGGGGGGGGGGGGGGGGGGGGGGGGGGAGGGGCTAGAACCCCCAATGTGACTGACGATCGCAAACCAGCGTTTTCGGAAGAGTCTCCAGCTCATGGTTACGCGCTAGACAGACAGACAGACAGACAACTGCTAGTTAACGCCCAGTCAACCATAGAGGTTACAACGGGGCGATGACTATACGCTATCATACATTAAAGCAGGTTCGGCTGCAGAAGCTTCAATGGCTCAAAATAAACTGTCCCGAAAAATCACGGACAGTCAGACACGTGTAAAATGGCCCTTTTCACTTGTTGACAGGGGACGGGGGCAACTGGGGGCATGGGGTGGGAAGAGTGCTGGTGGGGTTAGGGGAAGGAGGTGTAGGAGGGGAAGTAAGAAAGAGGACAAACGTAATAAAACAAAAACATTAATAAGGAAACTGTCCAGTGATATTCGTACGGATCTGAGACACAAACAAATCGGGTGTGAAGCAGAGAGCCGAACAAAGAGGGTGTGAATCAGATACAAACAAATATGATGTGAATCGGAACGGGAAAATAATCAGGGTGTGATTCAGATAGTTAAACAAACAGGTGTGAATCAGCGAGACGAATGCGAATCAAAAGCAGTCAAATAAAAACAATCAAATCAGGGTGTGAATCAAGTAAACAAACAGCCGAATAAAAACAAGCAAATCAGAGTGTGAATCAAACAAACAAACAGTCAAATAAAAACAATCAAATCAGGGTGTGAATCAGAGAGACAAACCAATCAAATCAGGGTGTGAATCAGAGAGACAAACCAATCAAATCAGGGCGTAAATCAGAGAGAAAAAACAATCAAATAAGGGCGTAAATCAGAGAAACAAACCAGTTAGGGTATGAATCAGAGAGTCGAACTAATTAAATCAGGGGGCAAACCAAAGAGACAAAGAAATCATGGTGTGAATCAGAGATTCAAAACAATCAAACCAGGGTGTAAATCAGAGAGACAAAGCAATCAGGGTGTGAAGAAAAACAAAACCAATCAGGATAAGTATCAGAGAGAGACAAAGCAAACAGGCTGTGAATCAAAGAGACAATAACAATCAGGGTGTGAATAAGAGAGACAAGAACTATCAGGATGTGAATCAAAGAGTCGAACCAATCAAATCAGGGTGTAAATTAGAGAGTCAAAACAATCAAACCAGGGTGTAAATCAGAGAGACAAAGCAATCAGGGTGTGAATCAGAGAGACAAAGCAATCAGGGTGTGTGAATCAGAGTGACAAAAAGCAACCAAGGTGTGAATCAGTGGAGCAAAATCATTAGAAAATTGGATAATTTCGTTAACTGTCAGGAATCTGGAGAACAGGCGTAACATGTTTTTTTTGTTTTTGTTTTTAAATCACTCGCATTTTTGGGCGCCACCAGTTGGGGAAAAAAAGCACAAGAACAGAGGACAACCTGTATGGAAATGTAGCTTTTACGCTGTTCACAGGCACGTCCGTGGGCCGTTGACGAATGAAGTGGACGAAGGCGGCTTCTTCACCCAGAGAGGATTCCAAGTGGCATTAACAAAGGCCAGTCGGTCACGCCAGAGACTGGAGCAGAAGCGTAATCACCTCGGCGCAGACGAGCCATTTTCGTAACAAGAATCCGTAAAAATGGAGACGAACACTGCAAAACGCCGCCTACCTCAGCATCTGTCGATTTCCGTAATCACGCACCATGTTTGTAGCACTAAGAAGGATTTCCCCCCTTTTGTTTATTGCCCTGCGTTTCTCGTCGCTTTACTTTATACGTCAGTGGCATGCCAATTTGGCGATGCGAAGAGAGAATAAAAGCGAATGCTCGATTCTGTGTAATTGTACTGCTGAAGGAACGCTCTGTAGGAACCAGCAGATGTTCTCCACAGCCTTTTTGCACTGTAGCAACATTGTTGGAATATGGTAATGCGTAGCCACAAGGTGGTATTGTCCAACCAGCAAAGTGGTATTGTCTAGCTAGCCAGCAAAGTGGTATTGTCTAGCCAGCAACGTGGTATCGTCTAGCTAGCCAGCAAAGTGGTATTGTCAAGTTAGCCAGCAAAGTGGTATTGTCTAGCCAGCAAAGTGGTATTGTCTAGCCAGCCAGCAAGGTGGTATTGTCTAGCCAGCCAGCAAAGTGGTATTGTCTAGCCAGCCAACAAAGTGGTATTGTCTAGCCAGCCAGCAAGGTGGTATTGTCTAGCCAGCCAGCAAAGTGGTATTGAGCAAAGTGGTGTTGTCTACCTAGCCAGCAAAGTGGTACTGTCTAGTTAGCCAGCAAAGTGGTATTGTCTAGCTAACCAGCAAAGGGGCATTGTCTAGCTAGCCAGCAAAGTGGTATTGTCTAGCTAGCTAGCAAAGTGGCCTTTGTTTGTCTCACGAGCAAGTGGTATCCAAAAGGCAATGCTGCAGTCCCACCAGCAAAAGGGACAGTCCAACCAGCACAATCGGACCAATCAAGTGGCACTGTCCAACCAGCAATCGTTATAGTCCAACCAGCAGGTGGTACAGTCCAATCCAGCAAGCGGAACAGTCCAACAGGTAAGCGGAACAGTCCATCCAGCATATAGAGTTATCCAGCCGGTCAAGCGGTAATGCCCAACCAGCAAGTACAGCGGCGCTGTCCAGTCAGCAAATGGGTATTGTCCATACAGCAAGTGGTACTGTCAAGCCAGCAGTTAGTACCGTCCGACTGGCAATTGGTATTGTCTAGACAACAAATGGATTTTGTCCGACCAGCAAGTGGTACTGTCACACGAGCAATTGGCATTGTCCAAACTCCAAGTCGTACTGCCCAAGAATCACGTGGCACGGTCCAGCCAGCGGGTGTTGGGTCCCACGAGCAAAACTGTAGTAGCCAGCCAACAGGACGGCGGTGACTACAAAGCCAGCAAAGAACAGCGGTACTGTCCATGAGTCACACAAATTGTACTGCCAACCAGCAAAAGGTCATGCGTCGCAAGCGAAGTGGTACTGTCCAGCCAGTGACGTGGTACTGTCCAGCCAGTGAAGTGGTACTGTCCAGCCAGTGAAGTGGTACTGTCCAGCCAGTGACGTGGTACTGTCCAGCCAGTGACGTGGCACTGTCCAGCCAGTGACGTGGCACTGTCCATTCAGCAAAGGTCACACCCTCCAGAATGCATGCATGTGTACGACCGATTGATAACCTCAGTTTAACTCCACAGAGAAATGGTAATGAATCGAGCAAAAGGTCAAACTGATATTTTCACACACACACACACACACACACACACACACACACACACACACACACACACACACACACACACACACACACACATGACAGCGCGCATCCGTCCGAAACTGTAAGCCCGCCTCTGCCTCTGCCCTTCGAATCAGCGAGCGCTTTTCTCCAAAATCAGACTGACAACAAACCGGATGTACGTCTCTCTCTCTCTCTCTCTCTCTCTCTCTCTCTCTCTCTCTCTCTCTCTCTCTCTCTCTCTCTCTCTCTCTCTCTCTCCCCCCGAGAGAGATTTCAGGCGACGGTGAACGAAGGATTTGAGACTCCCGCGGAAAAGGGAAGAAAGTGGGTGTTGGACGACACCCCCAAGGCCCCAGATGTTGACGCAGCCAAGGGCAGAGGTCCTGCGCTACGACCCGTCGTTGCCCACAGACTCCTCGTTCATCGCGTCCTGCATGCCTTCCGCCATGGTCTGCAGAATGAAGGTGATGGCTATCTTGTAGATGGACTCCATGTTCTCCGTGTAGCGGTCCCCCAGCGTGATCTTCACTGCTTCCAGGAACGGCTCACGGATTTTCTGAAACAAGAGGTAGTTTAAACAGGTGGCTAGTACAGTTTACTTACGTATTATATTACTTACTGCCTTTACGCCTGTCGGCGTTAATAGCAGCAACCAAATCCGGTGACTATAGTGCGTGCATGCACCCGTCCAATAGAGAGGCTGACATAACTGCAACAAAGTATATATATATACTGAAGCAACGAATTATTGAACCAGTGCATAGTGAAAACATAGCAGGTACATGTGCAATACTAATTAAGTGCTAACAACATGACAAGGACACGCGCAAGTGAAACAGCAAGTTCTAAGGTCATAAGATCTAAGTTATAAGGTCATAATGACCACAGCAAACGCAGGTGCAATGATAAATAATTACTCAGACACACATGTGCGCATGGCAGAGTCTAGCATGTGACGACTTGTATACTTCAGCAAACGATGCCATCAGAATACTACCGATGCACTATGCAACAATTAAGTCCATTGTTGACATTGTCTATTGTGAAAAACAAAACAAACGACAACATAGAAAGAACAACAACAAGCAAACAAACAAAAACGACACATAATAATAACACCCCAAGAGGCGGACAAAGTTATAGAAGAATTATGACACGGACTAAGCAATTATATAATAAGAATGACAAACACACACGATTACGGCACATGCCTCAGGGAAATGACTGGGATCAATTCATTAAGAAGAAATGCATGCAGGAAGAAGGCGCAGAGCTAACATAACATCCAGTCGCCGACGCTCATTAATTCCCTTCCGTCTTTGCATGTGTGTCTGTCTGCCTTTCTTCATCTTACACACGCACACACACACACACACACATAGACACACACACACACACACACACACACACACACACACACACACACACGCACGCACACACGCACGCACGCACGCACGCACGCACGTACGCACGCACGCACACACGCACGCACGCACGCACACACGTACACACATACACACACAGACACACACGGCACGCAGGCACGCACACGTACGTACACACGCATGTACGCACGCGCGCGCGCGCGCACAAACAACACACACACACACACACACACGGCACGCACTTACACGCACGCACACACACACACACACACACACACACACACACACACACACACACACACACACACACACACGACATGCACACACACACGGCGTACCCACCACACACACACACACACACACACACACACACACACACACACACACACACACACACACACACACACACACACACACACACACACACACACACAGAGTTTAGAAACGGATGCTACAATTACATATCTGTTTACCAACTGTTTTACACCCAAAGCAGAACGCATGAGATGACCTCACTCAAACACCCCCCTGAAGCCAGCAGGCGAAGGGTATTGCGCACAGAGGAGGATGGCAGAGTTCACAGATTGACAAGCGCCGGGAAAGTACCGCAGGGACGTCATTGTGGGTCAAGGACGGGGGGTATTGCGCACAGAGGAGGATGGCAGAGTTCACAGATTGACAAGCGCCGGGAAAGTACCGCAGGGACGTCATTGTGAGTCAAGGACGAGGCGGTGCGAATGTATAGTTGCCTGGCCAACGCCGGGGTCAAGGCATTAATTTTGAGCACATCGATATCAAGCTCAAGAGCGCGAGGGTGAAAAAAAAAGGGCCGGAGTGGGGGTGGGGGGAGGGGGGGGGGGGTGAATTGAGGGGGTGAGGGGCAAAAGAGCTAGCGTACACTGTTCGGTAGTTTCAACGCCAAGATCGCCATCCGAAAGAGCGCGAAATGGACATCAGTAAACAGAGAAACAAGTCGATAATAAGCATAACAAAAAAACAAATATATATATACATATAAAAAATAGAGAGAGAGAGAGAGAGAGAGAGAGAGAGAGAGAGAGAGAGAGAGAGAGAGAGAGAGAGAGAGAGAGAGAGAGAGAACAACATTACCAAAATCACTGCTTATTGGTTGATTAACTCTGTCGGGACAGGGACATGGGTGAGGACAAAATGACCAGCCTCTTCATCCTCAAACCACACATTTTGAAAGGAAAGCTGAGCCTAAAACGAAACCCAGTCCTGGCCCGTCGACCTTTCAGCTCAGCCATTCAATACCACTAAGCCACCCAGTTAGGATGATTAGTTCTTTTCGTTTTCGTTTGCCTCCATCACGATATGGCCTTTGACTCTCTGCAAACACAGCGAAGACGGACCAGCGTAATCATTCTACGGAAACTATGATGCGCTAGCTCGTTCATGCTTTTTCCCTTCCCGACCAATCAGGTTGTGTGTTTGTGATCAGAGGTGAATGAAACCTTCGAAACGGACGGGTCGAAGCGTTTCTTCGGGACTGTGGAAATGGACAGAAAAAGAAAAGGAGACTACTATTTGTAGAGGACCGATGGAGCCCAGTTTATGGATGCAAGTGGCTGCTGGACTGTACGAGAAATATTGGCAGGAAAACGGGATCATATCTGTTGGAGTAGCGGATCCAGAGAGAGAGAGAGAGAGAGAGAGAGAGAGAGAGAGAGAGAGAGAGAGAGAGAGAGGAGAGAGAGAGATTGATTGATTGATTGATTGATTGATTGAACTTTATTTCTCAACGGTGAAGATATTAGCACAAAGGCCGACTCACATATCTGCCGTTGCTACAGTACTACTAATAACCAAGACATTCACAGTTAAATAGAGAGAGAGAGAGAGAGAGAGAGAGAGAGAGAGAGAGAGAGAGAGAGAGAGAGAGAGAGACAGAGACAGAGACAGAGACAGAGACAGACAGAGGCAGAGAGACACAGAGAGAGAGAGAGAGAGAGAGAGAGAGAGAGAGAGAGAGAGAGAGAGAGAGAGAGAGAGAGAGAGAGAGAGAGACACACACACACACACACACACACACAGACAAACGAGAGACAGACAGACATTCGGACAGTGACAGATTTACTACGCAAGGGCGAACTGGATAGGAGAGACTAAGAGGGGGAGGGGTGGGGGTTATAGTAGCAGCCACGAAAAAGGAGGACGACGCATGGTAGAAAGGAGTGATGCCTTTTTGGCACGGATCTGAGAAAGACTGACGTCAGAAAACAGCCAAACGAGACCGGCGAACTCCTGGTAATGGCTAAAAACTGTGTTGGTCAGTGATGTAGTATGGGGCAGGGACAGCGCGCAAGAGGGATAGTTATCCGCGGCGGGTGTATAAAGACCCGGATGAAGAGGACATGCTGCTACGGACTCAGTCCTTGGCAATCGACGGAAGGACGACTACTCGATTATCGGGGGGGCGGGGGGGGGGGGGGGGGGGGGGGGGGGGGAGAGAGAGAGAGAGAGAGAGAGAGAGAGAGAGAGAGAGAGAGAGAGACCCACCCACACACACACACGAGAAAAACCTAGCTTACAGCAGTTTTCCAGATGCCTTATGGTCTACTAAATTATAAACAAAACAACAACAAAAAAGCAAAAAGTACAACAATAACACACACACACACACACACACACACACACACACACAACACACACACACACACACACACACACACACACTCACACACACACGCACACACGCACGCGCGCGCGCGCGCACACACACACACACAAAATGAACAAAAACAACATAGTCAATAAATATGTAAATAAGAACAATAAAAAAGAAACAAACAATTTTCTTCGGTTGGGTTCCCCTTTAAATCGGATGAACACGAACAAGACCATACACAGACCGCGGGCAGAGAGAGAGAGAGAGAGACCAGATGGCTTTGCCATCCAACCGTTCTTTAGCCTCTGACATTGCTCACAAACGGACAGATAAATCTGTCAGTTCGCCGTCGAGCTGCTCAAACTGCAGAGAGCTTATAGCCTGGAAGTAAATTAGACCTTTTGTTGTAGATAATGGGACTGTTTACCCCAGCTGGGATACATCAAAACAGTCCGAGTCACGACGGCAACGCTTCGCAACCAGAGCGGATGCATCCGATGTTTACGTGCGCGCTTAATTCCATAGTCTTCAGCAATGCCGGAACTACAGTCTACAGGAACTATATTCCCGTCATTCTCTTCAGCAATGGCCGAACTACAGCCTACAGGAACTGTATTCCCGTCATTCTCTTCAGCAATGGCGGAACTACAGCCGATTGGGCAGTTCAGTGAAGCTGGTTTGCACGAGTGGATGCCCTTCGTAATCTTTCGCGCAAGAAGTCGCAGCGTCACTTCCGGGCCGATTTCTGAGTAGGCGTTGCTTCACGCTGTGTATAACAATGGAAGTTGAACTAGAATTGCGAAGCAGTACAAATGCCACCACTGTTGCAGTTGCAAAAATTACCGGGGAAAGGGGATGGAAGGTGGGGAAAAAAGTGTCTTTGCATCGTTTTTCGGCTGACCAGAAAATCGCGAGTTCCTGGAAAAAATGTGTTTTGGAGCATCCTATAGCACGAGCAACAAATTATTCCTTGTTGCCAGACACATTCTGACTACGGGCCTCCAAAAATGTCTTTAAAGTTGGTAGTGTATAATTCGCAAATTCACTGTCCACGCCTTCATTGTGAAGAAAGTACGCACCGGAAGTAAAAGCAGCCAAGGGACTTAAGCGATGCCGGGCAAAAGTCAAGGGAGTTAACAACCCCGCCTGAACCGCCCAATAGGAACTATATTCCCGTCATTCTCTTCAGCAATGGCGGAACTACAGCCTATAGGAACTATATTCCCGTCATAGAAGGCGAGTCTTGTGGTGAGGACTCTTCTCCAGAAGAGTGGAGAATCTGGAAGCCAACCTGAGTATTAGTAATGTGAAAGTGTGCGTCTAGGACGAAAAAGGAACAAGCCACTGTTGGTAATAGGCTTACGGTAAGGCTACAAAATAGGACCGCGTCTATCATATTCTTCAAACTCTGCACTGGATACCAGCAACACGTCTCATTAACACCTATCTTCTTCAGTTCCATCTCTGACACAAGTTTTCATGTATCTGTCTGATCCCCGCCAACCGTGTATTCCAACCAAACAAATTACGATCCATCTCTAGTGGAAACGCAATAGTATCCGAAGACTGGTCGTTTTCTTACGCTGGCCCGTCTGTTTGGAACCGCTTGCCTGAAACGCTCAGCCACTCTGATTCTTCTTCCTTTCTAAAAAAACACCTTCAAGACGAACCTGTTCAATAACTATTTCTACACTGTTTTCACAGTGTGTGTGTGTGTGTGTGTGTGTGTGTGTGTGTGTGTGTGTGTGTGTGTGTGTGTGTGTGTGTGTGTGTGTTCTAGACAGGAAAGGGAGCTGGGTCTTGGCTAGTAGCCAGAGATCTAGTAGTAGTACGGACGGCCGTGTAGCTGACCGCTTTCCGTGAACAACTTCCGTCACCTTAATTAAGTCATACCGGTTTCGAAAAACTCCTGTGCTAATTTCCCCTTACGAGAACTGGCAAAGACGAAAGGCATATAATTTATTATAGCCTAATTATACGTTCGCTACACGGTGTTCCAGACACACCGAGGTGGTTGAGATCTGGGTCACCAGCTAATATAAGCGCATAGTTCAAAACAAGTGATGCCGAACCCGGAAGACCGCAAAATTCGGAGGAAGTCGGAAGCTGATAATCAAGTATTCTTAAAGTCTAGACCTGTGAGTGTGGGCAGTGTCACATCCCGAGGATGTGGTGTTGCTTGGTGGATGCCGACGATGTGAAATAAACCAAAGGCCAATCGCGACGCCGCCGCAGATGATGCATGATTGCGTGTGTGTGTGTGGTGTGTGTGTGTGTGTGTGTGTGTGTGTGTGTGTGTGTGTGTGTGTGTGCGCGCGCGTGCGCGCGCACACACGTGCATTCAAAAGCTCGCGTGAGAGATATAGGTCAGTCCAAAATATCCGTCGGCTGATACCCTTTGTGAAAAACGTCCATTACGGTATGTCTAGACCATTCGTCTCTGACCAGAAAGGGTTTTAAGGTATTTCGAGTCGAGAAAGTGCAGCTTCTTTCAGGGAAATGGAAAGCGAAGACGGAAGCTGGCCTGGAATAGGAAAGGCAGAAGATGTGCAAATATTGTTCCTCTCTGTGAGCTCCAGTTTGGTTGTTCTTTCAATATTTATGCAAATACATTCATCTACTCCTACCAATATTGATACACAAAACAAAACAAGGTTTTTGTTGTCTTGTTGCTTCTTTTTGTGTGTGTGTACTTCATATTGGAGTTCCTTGGGTCTCAGCCTGTTAATTCACTCTTTTACCAATCAAGAGCAGACAAGGTTGGCTGGTGACGTGTTTTTGTTTGATACTTTTGCCACAGATGCCGGCCTTGTTTATGACGTCACTGACACAGACTGCTAGGAACAGAATGTAAGTACTCACGGTCATGTTTTCGTGGCTTTCAAAAGTTGATCTGAAGATTGACTTTTTTGTATATATATATTTTTATCAAACAGGAGAAATCGAATGGAAAACACACACACACACACACACACACACAACAGAGAGAGAGAGAGAGAGAGAGAGAGAGAGAGAGAGAGAGAGAGAGAGAGAGAGGAGAGAGAGAGAGAGAGAGAGAGAGAGAGAGAGAGAGAGAGAGAGAGAGAATGTGCCTAATTCTATTCCCCAAAATTTCCATCAGTAGGGCATGCGAGCGCTTCTTCAGTTTGGTCCCTCTTTAATTATGCACCATTTACCCTTCAATCCTGCAGGGGAAGGGGGTATGCTGGGGAGCTGGGGGACGGAGGGAGGGGGGCAAGGGGGGGCGGGGGGGCGGGGTGGACTGGCAGGTTGTCAAGAGAAGAAGCAATGGCGGCATGTTCAGCAGGTTGATGAAGCACAAACTCAATTACCGTCTACCTCTGACCAGCTAGATAGGTCCTTGCAGCGGCGGACGATGGTGGTCAGGCATGCAGGCAGGGTCGGGGACAAAGCCGGTCGATGCAGGGCCGCCAATGGCTCAAAGGCCCGTGGTCCCGGCAGTAGCGAGGGACATAGAGCGGGTTACGGGCGGATTTATTCCCTGACGGCTAATAATATCGTCATCATAGCACCGCTTTTAGCGCTGTCGTAACGCGCAACCATGACTGGCGGTCCGCGACGGTCGAGCTTTGTAACCAAGCCAAAACGAATCTGGTCACATTACCGCTACTCCCGGGGACTGCACTTTGTAGCGTCCTGAAAGAGATCGATGAATTACAGGAAGAGTTTCCTAATGCTGGTGTTTGGTGACGTCGGCTTTCGTCGATTTTCACAAACTCCAATCGTGAAATTAAAGAGCGGACCCAGTCACTCATGGCGGTATTTTGAGGTCACGTGACCGGTGTGAGTGGCTCGTGCAGTGGTTGGTCACGCGGCTGTGCTCATCAGTTGAAAACCGATCCGGCCACTATCAGGCATTGTCGTTAAGGCCGTGTCGTATTCGATCAGCTGCTGCGGGAACAGACAGACTGCATAACGTCACCATCGGACAGCACCTGGTGTCTGATTGGAATCAAACACGCACTGTTATCACATGACAAATAGCATCTGATAGCAAATGAAATCGTGTATCGTGTGTGACGTAGCCCAGTTTTTAAACTGAGGCTCTGCACCACCAGTAGGTTATGCACTAGTTTTGTATTGCAAGCCGAGACTACTTCGCAATACGTCGCCTCCACGTGTGGCAGTAGCAACTAGGCCACCAGACATCTGTTCCAGATACCAGGCACTGGCCCTGTCGTAGGGCGCTGCCTGACTGACTGATATGGGCGAGCAAAGAGGCGTCCTTGAAGATTTTTCTTGAAAGGACGAAAAAAGGCCATCGTCAGTCAGACAAACATTAACACTGTTTCAAAGGCAACGCTGAGGACATTTCCCAGAATCGGGATGGGCGCATATGGATTTTTCCGAGCGCGTCGGTACCCTTTTGAATTGAATTGAACTAGATGACGGCCTTATGAGCCGGTGATTTCCCAGCAAGCCAAACAAGCGTGTGACCAATTTGGAATGGGGGTGGGGGTAATGGGGGTGGGGGTAATTGCAGCCAAGCACCTTTCTTCTTCTCGGGGTCATAACAAGTGATCTCCAGTTTGATCACTCATAGCTGAATCATATCTGGATATCGCAAGCAGTCACATCTAAATTCCATGTCAGTTATTACAGCCGAAGATCACATAGTTGCTGGTCAGGATCAAATCCGGTAGCATAAGATTGCAACCAATCATAACGGATGCCACGACCAAGCCCAGTGTCGCACATCACGACCAATCGTGCAGCGTGAGATCGCAGCCAATCATAGCGGAGGATCAGTTGAAGTAGCGCCAAAGGCGACAGGAGCTTGTAGAGTGGGTCGGTTCAGATGATCGAGTGGCAGGAGGAGGCTGAAGCAGACCTCAAGGAGATGTAACTCAGCACTGAGGGCTGTGACAGGGAAATGATCGGTTCTGTGTGGGGAAAATCGACCGGGTCAAGGGTGCTGCTGGGTTGGGGGGGGGGGGGGGGGGGGGGCATGGTCGTACAGAGACAGTTCTGACAGTCATCAGGTGATAGGTCCTAAAATAAATGAGCAACATGTCATGCGACCATCAACAGGCGAAGGCCCCTACATGTGATGCACAGCAGGTCCTTATAACAAGCTGCTCTTACAATCACCAGGAATATGCCCTACAGTCACTAAAGGACTGGTCTTTCAATCACCTAGCAACGGGTCAAACAATCACTAAAGGATAGGTCCTACAATCAGCTTGGATTCACCTACAGTCACTAAGGGATGGGTCCAACAATCACTAAGGGATAGGTCCTACAATCACTAAGGGATAGGTCCTACAATCACTAAGGGATAGGCCTTACAATCACTAAGGGATAAGTCCTACAATCACAAAAGGATAGTCTTACAAACACTATGGGATAGGTCCTACAGTCACTACGGGATAGGTCTTACAATCACTAAGGGATATGTCCTACAATCACTAAGGGATAGCCTTACAATTACTATAGGATAGGTCCTACAACCACTAAGGGATACGTCTTACAATCACTAAGGGATAAGTCCTACAATCACAAAGGGATAGTCTTACAATCACTAAGGGATAAGTCCTACAATCACAAAGGGATAGGTCTTACAATCACTAAGGGATACGTCCTACAATCACTAAGGGATAGTCTTACAATCACTATGGGATAGGTCCTACAATCACTAAGGGATAGGCCTGACAATCTCTAAGGGATAGGTCCTACAGTCACAAGGGATATGTCTTACAATCACTAAGGGATAGGTCAAACAATCACTCAGTAATATGCCTTACAATCACTAAGGGATATGTTTTACAATCACTAAGGGATAGGTCATACAATCACTCAGTAATATCCCTTACAATCATTAAGGCTATGTTTGGCAGACCAAGTTTGATTTTTTTGTTTACTTTTTAATTTCTTTTTTAACCTGGTAAGGATATGCAATAAGAAATTGTTGGAACCATGTTTCGTCGCAGAGCTTGCTGTAACCAACGGCAACGGCAGCCATATTGGATTTTACTATGTAATTCCTACTAAATATTAGGGGAGCTACAACTTCTCTTAGTATTTATTAATTTCAACCCAATCAGTTTCTATTGCCTCTCTTCAATATGTTTTACAACACTACAGAAGGAATTTGTGATATCTGTATTGGTTACTGGCCTTAAAAAGAGAGAGAAAATAATAAGTAATTTCGATTTTAAAAGTAGGCCCCTGGGTTTATACTACACCCAGTATCTCCACTATCAGTCAAGAAAGAACATATTCCTTCTGTAAATTTCAGCTTTCTACTTGAAGAATTCTACATTTTGTCGCTCCACTAGCCTGAAAAATCAAGAAAATAAGAAAATCAAGTTTTTGCGACTTTTGTGTCATGTATTGAGATTTACACCACTCGCCTACACTAGTCAGTCAAGCAGACTGAATTAGAAACCTCCAGGAATGTAAGCTGGCCCTCCCTCTGCCTGTTCCTGTCTTCTTCTCTCATTCTGCTTGGCCAGGCGGACTTTTTCTCGGCGCTCCCTACGTTTCATGTCTTTCACACATAGACTGTTTGAGTGACGAGTACGGTCTCTTGTGACCCCTAGTCTCACTGTGTTGCTGCCAACCTGAAGTCCCTGTGCCAACAGGTATGTCTGGCTTGCTGAAGATCCCTCATTGAATTCCCCTACAGCAAGAAGTACTGCCACCTCCGCCTTGCTGCGTGATGCAAACTGATTTTGGGGGCACCTGCTCCAAATCACGTTGTGCAGACACTCGTTCCTGTTTTGCGTCTTTCCTAGCTGGCACCTCCTGAGCAGTTCTACATCAGCAAGTCTTTTGTATACAGGTAACACATGTTCAGCCACCTCCCTGTTCAGATGAGTACCCAGGTGATCCTTGTGAGGTGGTGGATGAAGACCCTGGGCGATGGCTCTGTTGAAAAAACACCAAGAATCACGCCCCTCTGGGCAGCGACGATGATGGGGTTCATCATCAGTGGAAGTGCAGTGGAACCAAGAGGCCCACATAGCATTCTGCGTATCTACTACATTGTCAGTATGGGATCTGACTGCCTTGGTGTAATAAGCCTGGAGCTTCGTGATGGCAGTTTGGGTCAGTCGACCCACACCACGACCCCCCAGTGTAATGCCGCGCTTACTGCAGTCAGAGACAAGGCTGCGCAAGGCTGTCCCAAGGCTGTCCCAAGTCTCTTAGACACATGGTTGATGCACTCTTCTTTCACCATTGGGCAGTCTGGGCCATAAGGTTGTAGCTTGCACAGTTCATTGTAGGTCTTACAGTCGCCATCACATAAAATCGTTGTGTAACGCAGCTTTTCTGCTGTGGACCTCAGCCACATGACTTTCGCTCCTTCCACTTCCATCATGCCAGAAGAACCATCAAAATTCTTCTGGCACTCGGACATGTGGTCTTGGTACCAAACCTGGTAGGCAAGCGGTCCAACTGCTTCCATTTTTTTTGGCCAGTTGTCTCACATTTCTGGCAGTGCTTTGACAACACATGGAAGTCAGTCATGGAAGCCAGTCAATAAATCAATAACACATATTACTCCAATTTGTGAGCTATGGCCCCTAGTCAACCAACTTCCATCATAACTGACAGCAATGTCATAGATGTCATCATGTGCAAGAGTTTGATCCAGCTGCTGGAGTTCATAACGCACTGCCTGCACAGCCAGCTGAAGAATGTGCTGCTTTATTTCTGGCGACAGAGCATACACTGCATCACAGTGGTTGTGAAATGTTTTTTGGTTCAAGCCAGGGATGTTCAGGGCTTCACATAGCTTGTTAAAAAAATTGGCACCAAATCCACACAGATCTCCTGTTGATCTCGAAGCAGTTGTCATTTGGCATTCTTGCTGATGTGTAGCTCTTGCCAACTACCTCATGACAGTTACTGCAGGCTACCTGCCAACAAAGGGCTAACCCTTTGGATACCTCTTCGTCACATGTCATACGCAGAGCTGCATGTCCACACCCTGGGCAAGCACATGTGGCAAACAGATCTGCCACTTTGTTCATGTCACAAATTGTTGTTGGCAATTCTGTGTTGTCAACTGAGGAGATCGCCGAAATGTCAGTACCACTATCACAGGGCACGCTATCACAATGGGGAGTTTCGTCGTCCGACTGTGACTCACTTGACGCGCCACTGTCTATGCTACTGTCACTGTCACTTCGAGAGGCAGCAGCCTGACATCCCTCTGATCGAATATCTATGGAAATCCTTGGCAAACAATCCGCAGGTGTCTGAGAACACGATGCAATAGGTGCTGCTGCAGAACGCGAGGTCGAAGGCGTGGGTTCATTTTCCATGTGCTGGTTCGAATCAATGTTCTCTGCTTCTGCGCCATTTTCCCGTTTCTCTCTCGCTTGTCGCAGTTGCTCTGCCCTTCCCTTCGATTTATACCGCCGATTTCTGATGCTATGTTGCTTTACTTTCGGCATTTTGGCCAAAAAACGAAACCGCTAAGAGAAACTGTTTACTTCGGCAGCCATTTTGTTGTTCCCGACCGAGTATGCAAATTGAAATCCGACCAATCAGAAGGCTCGGTTTCACGAGCGGAAGTGGTAATGTTACTATTTTAAGGGATAGGTCTTACAGTCACTAAAGGGATATGCCCTAAAATCATTCAGTAATAGGTCTTACAGTCACTAAAGGGATAGGTCCTACAATCATTCAGTAATGGGTAATATAATCACCAAGGGATAGGTCCTACAATCATTCAGTAATGGGTAATATAATCACCAAGGGATAGGTCCTACAATCATTCAGTAATGGGTCATATAATCACCAAGGGATAGGTCCTACAATCATTCAGTAATGGGTCATATAATCACCAAGGGATAGGTCCTACAATCATTCAGTAATGGGTCATATAATCACCAAGGGATAGGTCCTACAATCATTCAGTAATGGGTCATATAATCACCAAGGGATAGGTCCTACAATCATTCAGTAATGGGTCATATAATCACCAAGGGATAGGTCCTACAATCATTCAGTAATGGGCCATATAAGAACCAAGGGATAGGTCCTACAATCATTCAGTAATGGGCCATACAATCACCAAGCGATAGGTCCTACAATCATTCGGTAATGGGCCATACAATCACGAAGGGATAGGTCCTACAATCACGAAGGGATAGGTCCTACAATCATTCGGTAATGGATCATACAATCACCAAGGGATAGGTCCTACAATCATTCGGTATTTGGTCATACAATCGCCAAGGGATAGGTCCTGCAATCATTCGGTATTGGGTCCTACAATCGCCAAAGGATAGGTCCTACAATCATTCAGTAATGGGTCATACAATCGCCAAGGGATAGGTCCTACAATCATTCAGTAATGGGTCATACAATCGCCAAGCGATAGGTCCTACAATCATTCAGTAATGGGTCATACAATCACCAAGGGATAGGTCCTACAATCATTCAGTAATGGGTCATACAATCACCAAGGGATAGGTCCTACAATCATTCAGTAATGGGTCATACAATCACCAAGGGATAGGTCCTACAGTCACTCAGTAGTAGGTCTTACAATCACTAAGGAATAGCTTGGCCAGTCATCAAAGGATATTTCTACAATGAATAAGGGATAGTTCCTACAATCGCCGAGTATTACGTTCTACAATCATTGAGGGATAGCCCTACAATCACTGAGCGATAGCCCTACAATCACTGAAGGATAGCCCTACAATCACTGATGGATAGCCCTACAAGCCCCGAGGATAGCCCTACAAGCACTGAGGGATAGCCCTATAATGAGGGATAGCCCTACAATGAGGGATAGCCATACAAGCATTGAGGGATAGCCCTGCAAGCACCGAAGGATAGCCCTACAATCAGGGAGAGCCATACAAACACTGAGGGATATCCCTACAAAGAGGGATAGCCCCACAAGCACTGAGGGATAGCCCTACAAGCACTGAGGAATAGCCCTGCAAGTACCGAGGGATAGCCCTACAATCAGGGATAACCATACAAACACTGTGGGATAGCCCTACAATGAGGGATAGCCCCACAAGCACTGAGGGATAGCCCTACAAGCACTGAGGGATAGCCCTACAATGAGGGATAGCCCTACAAGCACTGAGGGATTGCCCTACAAACACTGAGGGATAGCCCTACAATGAAGGATAGCTCCGCAAGCACTGAGGAATAGCCCTACAAGCACTGAGGGATAGCCCTACAATGAGGGATAGACATACAAGCATTGAGGGATAGCCCTGCAAGCACCGAAGGATAGCCCTACAATCAGGGACAGCCATACAAACACTGAGGGATATCCCTACAAAGAGGGATAGCCCCACAAGCACTGAGGGATAGCCCTACAAGCACTGAGGGATAGCCCTACAAACACTGAGGGATAGCCCTACAATGAAGGATAGCCCCACAAGCACTGAGGAATAGCCCTACAAGCACTGAGGGATAGCCCTACAATGAGGGATAGCCCTACAAGCACTGAGGGATAACCCTACAAGCACTGAGGGATAGGTCATGCAATTACTGCGGGATATGCCATACAATCACTAAGAGAAAGGCCATACACAGAGTTACAAAAGTATAGGTCCGACAGTCAATAAGGGATATATTATACAATTACTAAAGGCTATGATCTACTTTCGATCACGTCATACTCACTGCATAATGTACAATCAGTTTCTGTGCGAAACCACCGACCGATATTCCACAGCCATGCTACTACATGGTCATGTAAATGCAGGTTTCAAACGAACTCTGTTCTCATCTGATTACAGAATCATATTAGAGTACAGCAGGTCGGATTTAAGCCTACATTAGACGGTCAGTCGCTCGACGGTGACATCGGGGTCTGTGGTTTCACTCACAACTCATCACACAATCACCGGGGGGGGGGGGGGGGGGGGGGGGGGGGGAGAAGAAAAAAGAAAGAAAAGTAAAATAAAATAAAATATTGATCAGATCATAAATCACAGTAGGCAATGCTGCATTCACTCACACACAGACACACACACACACACACACAGCGCGGTAGCAACAGTAAATCTCTTTTCAGTGATGTGATAAACGATGATACCGGCATCTGTATAGCAAGCACTGGTCTACATAGTAAAATGGGGGGGGGGGGGGGGGGGGGGGTTTATAAGCTGTCTTATACGGTTGTGTTAAGGTGCTCACGGAGGTTTTTCTTGAAGGAGCTGAGTGAGTGACATGATCTGAGGTGCACTGGAAGACTATTCCAAAACAGGGCACCAGAAAAGGCCATGCTTGTTTTGAATAAATCTATTCTTGGCTTTGGTAACTGAAGGTAGTTGTTTCTGGAGCTAGAGTGGGGAGCTTTGTACAAGCTAGATATGTACACTGGCGCATTGTTGGTAAGTGCCCTATACATAAGAACACCCTTGTTGTAGTCCAGTTGTTTGTGAAGGTTCAATATTCCTATCTTATTCAGTTTCTGGTCAGTGGTTAGATTTTTATCTGGAAGGATTAGCTTTCCGGATCTTCTTAGTAGAGAATTTAATCGTTTTTTGAGAGCATCACTACAACCGCCCCACACTACGGATGCGTAGTCAATGTGGGATTTAACGTGGGCATTGAAGAAAAGCTTTAAAGTATCAGTGTCAACAATGTACTTTAGCTTAGATAGAAGGAAGACACGCTTAGAGAGTGTTTTGCACAGTGTGTCAGTATGTGTATCCCACCGAAGTTTGTTGTCTATAATCATTCCTAAAAGTCGGTGTTCTGCCACTTGTTCAACTTTCACTCCATGTAGTAACAGATCAAGCGATAAAGGTAACAGCTGATGCTTCTGCCTTGTAGCGATTGTCATAGAGTGGGTTTTCTTTGGATTGATGACCATAGAATTATTGTCGCACCAACATGAGACCTGGTCTAAGCTTTCCTGTAAGGTGTGTTCTCCCTGCATAATATCCTTTCCGGATGTGTGGAGTGTTGTGTCGTCTGCTAACATGTCGCAAGCAACAGAAATATTCGTTACATGCAATGGTAGGTCATTGATAAAAATACTAAACAGAATAGGCCCTAGGACAGATCCTTGTGGTACCCCAAACTTTACAGAGCCTTCAGAAGAATATGAGCCATGGAGGAAAACACTGCGTTCTGCCTTCAAGATACGATTTGAAAAACGGTAGAGAACTTGAATTCTGAAGGTAGCATCCAAGCTTGTACATCATGATATTGTGATCCACAAGGTCAAAGGCCTTTTTCAGGTCTAGGAATATCACGCCAGACACCTCAGATCTGTTCATCGCTGTCAGCCAAGAATGTGTAAGCCGTACTAATGCGGTACTGCA
>JABMCL010001112.1:92500-102500 GCA_018857735.1 Alviniconcha marisindica
CAAGCTCACTGAATCTGCGAGGATGATGGCATGCGTGACCTGACTGTTACCTTTCGAGGCATCACAGCGGGAACGGGTAACTGCTTCCACCTCCATTGTCAAGCTGGAGGTTGAGATCGTATAGGCTGCACCGTCTTCACGAATGGTAGTCCTACCTTGCTATACAGTGAAGCCCCACCCTGACTGGTCTTTGGCGACTGAGCCATCAGTGTACACTACGAGATCTTGCAGTTTGCTGTGTTCTTGAATGAGAAGCTTGGTCTCTGACTCCGTTTTGCCTGCTGGCCGTTGTCTGTGGTTTCAACAGAGGGGGGCCTTAATTTCTGCGTGCGCAACGCTCCACTGCGCACTGCGGGGAGAAGGGATCAGATTGAAAAACTGGGAAACAGAGGATTAGAAAATTCGACAACAACAACAACAACATGTAAACAAAACACTTTTTTTTCTGTTCAGTGCACTGTAAGAGCCAGCGCGCACGGCGCTTACTCGCACCGTTAAACGATAAACACCCAAGAGACCCTGATAGGCCACATCCGCGATAGGGGACAGGACAGCCAGCGGTAGGACACTCGTTTATGCCATTCCGCTAATCGCCACTTGTGTAACTTGTTTTCTGAATTCGATATAAGTCCATGGGGCATTATAGAACAAAACCCTTGAAGATTTTACTTTAACCTCTTGTATTTATCAGATAAAACGTATGCGTCTTAGAAATGCTAGCTTCTTCAGCATATGTTTCAAACCCAGAAGTAGAACAGGCAAGATCACCTCCCTTCTTTTTTCCCCTTTTCTTTTATTTTCTCTCGTTTATCTGTCCTTTCTTCATTCTGACTTCCATTGCTAACTTCAATCGTCCTTCCAATGCTTTCGTTCAATCACCCATTCATTCAGACGTGTACTTGAACTAATATGTATTATTACTGGGGGGTTTCCAACCACTGCTTTCACTCAGTCATTTATCCATCTGTTAACTCCGGCTCTTTGCTGTTTGTACTCTTTCTTGCTCGTGTTCTTCGTCCGTTCTTTTTGTTTTGCTTCGTTACTCTGTTCTTTGTTGTTGTTGTTGCTGTTGTTGTTGTTGTTGTTACTGCTGCTGCTGCTGCTTGCTCTCTTGCTTTCTTTTTTCGGTCCATTAATATTTGTCTGTCAGTCCCAACGCTGTTGTCTTTCTTCCCTCGTTCGCCTTCGAGCCTCCTTCTTCGCTCACTGTCAACAAACAGAGTCCCAATCCCAACCCCAGTTCATACACAAACCCTCCCTTCCCTGTCAAGTTCTTCCTGTAACCATGACAACAGCACAGTTTCTGTGGAGATACTGCCTTCGACGTGCCGGCGTGAAGGGAAATGACCGAGCGGATAGACTGGCGGGCAAAGCAACCGTCACAAATAGCTTCCGTCTTCAAAGATCTGAAGTATTGAGGAGCTTGAGACACTACCTGAGGGCACAAAGCCAAGGACATCACACCATCGATCGTCTGGAGGAGACAGGCTTCACTCGATGTTTTTCCTTCAAAGGACAAGAAAGGGCCATCGTAAATCTGATGAACACTGGAACCGTTTCAAAGACAAGGTTGGGGAAATTTTCGAGACAGGGTAGAGCGCATATGAGCATTTCCAAGCGCACAGGCACCACCTTGAACTGAACTGACAACAGCGCGTTCCCTGTTCTTTCCCCTTTCGTAACACTTCGCCGCTCACAGGGCAAAAGCCTGCTTCCATCTCGGTACGTGTCGGTGGAACCCCAACAAACCAGCAGACACCCACTCTCCGCCCGTCTCAAGAGGAAGGAGGCAACGGAGGCGAGGTGGGCAGCCGTGGCAATGAGTACGTGTGTGCGACACATTAATTCTGGCAGCGAGGGCTGCTTTGATATCCAGCAACCGTGCCAGAAGAAGACGAGGGAACACGGGGGATGGGGACCGTCTTCAATTTCTCGCCTTCCTGAAGATTCACCCTCGAGGGACCCCCAAAAGAAGACATCAACACAGCGCTACGATTTTGTTTTGCCTGAAGGTAATTGGAAGGGGAGGGGGCTGGTGGGTAGGGGGGAGGTGAGGGAGGTGGTGAAGGTGGAGGAGGCGGGAGTTAGAAACAGTCACCTTATCACACCCACACTAGAAATGAAGGACACATTAATCGAACCGTTGAACTCGATACTTAGATGCTAAACGGAAGTCGAGACCGAAGCTGTCTGTGCCCACGTAGGTACTGCCTTTCCGGAACCAGTTCAGACCGATTCCAGTGATTGTTAACAGCGCGTAACGAAGTTCTTGCCGAAGCGTGGGTCCACGGGGTGTGTGTATCCCGTCATGGCAACAGTCGTCAATACACCCGATTGGCTATACACTCGGCGGCTTTTCGCCTGATAATAAGTTTTTACTTGACCTACAAGGAAGAGGAGGTATTTTGGAAGACGCGGGTAAGTGTCATTAGGGGTATTACATATGCCTCGCTGTCATTCATTTTGCAGATGTTGATTGGCGTACGGTAGAGGCAAAGACGACATTTTTTGTTAAGACGGCGATGATGAATTTTGTTAAAGGGTCAACAGCTAAAAGCACCGATTCCTACGGGGTATTCTTAACTGACGAATGAATAATAATAATAATAAACTGCCCTGTTTACGCTTTGGTGTACTGATTGATGCCTTGGTGGCTGATGACACACATTCCCACGACAGGGCGTTATGTAGAGAGCACACTACAAAGCGTTTTAAAAAACGGTCATTTTCCGGTTGACGCGTCTCAACGTGGTCGTACTTTATATTTGAATATTGTACAGCGCGGCGAGCTCTACTCTGATTTTAGATTTTTGCGCGTTATAAATGTTTTATTATTATTGTTATCATATATGGCAGAGTATCAACTGGCGAGAGCATTATTATCAGTTAGGTTAAGTAGATTTTAACGTCCCACATAGGGTCACCTCCAAAACGAATCGCACGTTCCAAATTCTCCTAAAACCATTTGAAAGCAAAAGTCATTCAACTCAAAATGCAAAAAGCTGTTCCACAACTCTGGACACGATCAAGAGCAAACGTAACTTCTAAGTCCAAAAGCTGAAGGTACAAACCCATTTGAGACAGTCGTAACTGACGAGCAAGTATTAGCCACAGACACAAACTCCCACGTGTAAGTCTTAATTAACTAGCGAATAAACTATCAGCTAAATGCACAGTTCCCACGGGACAGTTTTAAGTGGCAAGTAATTATCAGCTAAAGGTACTAAGTCCCATGGCACAGCCTTAACTGGCGACGGTGTATTAGATAAAGGCACAAAACCACATGGGCCAGTCTTAATAGCGAGCGTATTGGACTAATGCCTACAGTCCCATGGGGAAGCGTTAACGGCAAGTCCGTATTAGGTAACTGCACAAGATCCCATGGGCCATTTTAATTGCCAGCCTGTTACATAAAGACACAACATTCCATGGGGTAGTGTTAATGCCGAGCGTATGAGATAATGGCACAAAATTTCATGAGGCAGTTTTAATGCCGCGAGTATAAGCAGAAGGCACACAATTTCATGGGGCAGTTTTAATGCCGAGCGTATAAGCTAAAGGCACTAAATTCCATGGGGTAGTTTTAATGCCGAACGTATAAGCTAAAGGCACAAAATTCCATGGGGCAGTTTAATTTTAATAGCGACCGTACTAGATACAGGCACACAATTTCATGTGAAAGTTTTAATGCCGAACGTACAAGCCAAAGGCACAAAGTTCAGTGGGGCAGTTTTCCCTTTCCCCGTCCCTAATAAGCCTCGTGGTTTCTGTGGACGTTAAGCAACATGTTTGCTTACTTTGTGGGCAGTTTTTATACCGAGCGCACAAACTAAAGGCACAAAATCCCTCGACGGTTTTAATAGCGGAGCGTACATGCTAAAGGCACAAAATTTCACGCGGCAGTTTTAATAGCAGAGCGTACATGCTAAAGGCACAAAATTTTACGCGGCAGTTTTAATAGCGGAGCGTATAAACTGAAGGCATAAAATTCCAGACGGCAGTATTAATGCCGAACGCACAAGCTAAAGACACAAAATTTCGCGGAGCAGTTTTAATGCGGAGAGTACAAGCTGAAGGCACACAATCTCACGGGGCGGTGTTGCTGGCGACTGTATCAGCTAAATGCACACCATTCCGCAGAGCAGGCCTGACGGGCAAAACCTAATTAGTTGAAGGCACCAGATCCAAATGGAGCATCGTAACAGCGAGGGTATTAGCGAAAAGCACAAAATCCCACGGGGCAGCCTTCATGGCGAGCGTTTGAGAATAAGACACACAAGCCCACGGGGCAGTGTTGATGGCGAGTTTACAAGCTATGCAGCTGTTTTAACTATTGCGTTTATCGCAGTCAAACTGTCTATTCAATTCAGACAGTACATGCAATGATGGCGGTATTTTCTTTTTGAAACCGGGGTGACGTATGTAAGGTGGTGAAAGTGGTTCACAGAAACTGATCAGTCACTGTAACCAGTCAGATACACAGCCGTCCATACTACTACAAGAGCTGTAGCAGCAAACACCCAGCTGCCTTCCCCGTCTAGAACACACACACACACACACACACACACACACACACACACACACACACACACACACACCACCACACACACACACACACACATCACAACACACACACACACACAGCACGCACACACACACCACATCAACACACACACACCAACAGCACGCACGCACCACGCACGCACGCACGCACGCACGCACCACGCACGCACATACACGCACGCACACACACCCGGACCCCCCCCCACACACACACACACACCCGGACCCCCCCCCCCCCCACACACACACAACTCACCCGACCCCCCCCCCCACAACACACCACACACACATACTCTCTCTCTCTCTCTCTGGGCGTTTTCTTCTTCTTTTCCTCTTTTTCTTTTCTTAGAACCTGTTAAACAAAGTAACAGCCGTCACGTCTGACCGATTGCTGATAGTTGTACCTGTATACATCGGTACAATGGCAGAAACAACCGGTTAACGCGAACCCCATCAGTGTTACTAAGGTGAAGATTTGGACTTCGAATAATGCGGAGTGACTGAGGCACGTGCAGCCAGGGGGCGGTCAGGGCAGGTTCACCTGGACCCTCCGGTAACTGGCTCAACTTCAACACGTTCCGGCTACAAGCGGCAAGCTCGTTGGTGAGCCCATAACCATTCTGCGCATCTTTATTTTGTCTTGAATAAATTCTTGTTTAAACAATACGTTCCCGGAGTGGGAAGGAAAATGGCTAGAAGAACTGGTTCTGAGTGTCGGTCATTGGGAACCGGTCGTGAAAGAGGCGGTGTTTAATGACCGCTGGGCCCTGGACAAGGAGGGTTTATACCTGTCGTGACGGGAGACAATCGCGCGGATACAGCAGGAAATTATAGACAGGGCTGTACGTGCCACGGTAGATAGCTCAGGCTCAGCAGTCACTAAGGCCGTCTTATAGGGTCTTTCTTTGGGTCTTTCTTTCTTTGACCAACCACGACTCTTCGATTGAAAAATGCATTTTGAGAGTTATTAGGAAGTCAACGGAGAGACAAACTAGTCTATGAAGACTTGTCTCGAGTTCGTTTGATGATGTTATTTTTTAATGTTTTGTGTGCCCTGCGCGTCTGTGGTATGACTAGTGTTAGTGGTGAGTGTATGATACGCCAAAGCTACTAAGCCAAAGCTACACAGCAGTGCTAACGGCGAGTGTATACTAAGCCATAGCTACAGAGCAGTGCTAACGGCGAGTGTATACTAAGCCAAAGCTACAGAGCAGTGCTAATGGCGAGTGTATCTAAGCCAAAGCTACAGAGCAGTGCTAATGGCGAGTGTATCTAAGCCAAAGCTACAGAGCAGTGCTATTAGCGAGAGTATACTACGCCAAAGATACAGTGGCGAACTCTTCTAGCAGTGCCTAAATTGGCCAGTGTACTAGCAAGTGGCGAACTCTTCTAGCACTGCCAAAACTGGCCAATGTATTAGCAAGTGGCGAACTCTTCTAGCAGTGCCTAAATTGGCCAGTGTACTAGCAAGTGGCGAACTCTTCTAGCAGTGCCTAAACTGGCCAGTGTATTAGCAAGTGGCGAACTCTTCTAGCAGTGCCTAAACTGGCCAATGTATTAGCCAAAACGACAAATTCCCATGGGGCATCCTTAACAGGCGGCATGTATTTTATGGTTGGCTGTGCATGTCAGGTCCTTATGGGGCTTTAAGGATGACGAGCCAAGTCAGATCGATTTTGCCTCAGTGTTTCTCTTAGGAATAGCAATCATGGTTAGGTTCAGTCGCAGCCGCTTATTTGATTGGGGGTATCGGAGAATCGGCAGAACAAGTTTTGTGTTGTAACGTAAGGGGCACCCCGGATGCACCGACTAACTCGATGAACATGTCCGCACACTTGCCGCTCTTGTTTATAACCTGAGCAAGATGAACGTGAACATGCATCAGAGAGAGAGAGAGAGAACTCGAACTCGAAAACTTTATTTTCCAAGGGAGAGAGAGAGAGAGAGAGAGAGAGAGAGAGAGAGAGAGAGAGAGAGAGAGAGAGAGAGAGAGAGAGAGAGAGATGATGATGATGATGATGATGATGAGACAGAGAGAGAGATGATGGTGATTATGATGATGATAATGATGACTAAAATAACTGTGATAAGGATGCCTAATACAAGTCTTTCCTTGAATACAACCAGATTTGTCCGTGATTACGCAACAGTTCCATTGTGTATGCTTCACGATGCCTCGGCCCTGATGTGTAAGCGAAGAGCTCGACTACCGAGGACGGGTTCCAATTTCAGCACAGACACCGTATTGCACGTGTGCATTGCAAATCACGATCACAGATCAACACACTTCTCAAGTAGCCTCTGCTTCGCACACAGAGAGTAAGTAACTTCATGTTTTACACCCAGATGCACATAGCGAATGTAATGGATACAAAATGGAGGGAGACAGAAGGTGTCTTTAGGCCCAAGCAATATATCTCCAGATATATGTCCAGAGTTAGATTTGTTCCCTTTAAATCTGATCCTGCCCTTCGCACTTTGGTTAATAATGTGGCCATTTTTTCCAAGATTTTCTTTTTTTAAGTCGTAATTTGTATTGCCGTCGGAAACACGAGACGCAAGCTAGGGACGTTCATCGTGAAAGAATTTTTTTTACTCTGCAGAATCGTGAAGAAAATTAAAGTCTCCTTCTCCTCCCATTTTCCCCCTTTTGAGTAATTTGACATTTGCAGTATCACATACCCGTCATTACCCAGCCAGGCGCACAGCTAAATGGGTCATGTGATTGCCTGTGTGTGTGTGTGTGTGTGTGTGTGTGTGTGTTGTGTGTGTGTGTGTGTGTGTGTGTGTGTGTGTGTGTGTTTGCGTGCGTACGTACGTGCGTGCGTACGTGCGTATGTATGTATTTTTGCGTGCGTGCGTGTTTGCATGCATGCAACCCGTGCGTGCGTGCGTGTGTGTGTATGTATGTGTGTGTTTGTGTGTATGTGCTACGATTATTTACAACCGTGGTTATTTGAGTAAAAAAACTAAGCCCAAACAAAAAAGCAAACACATAAAAACAGCAACAATAATGTGTGATGTTATATACTGTGATGTGGCATATGTATAGCCACTAATTCAGTTTCTACAGATGAGATAACAAAGCGGTCAAGAGTCGTTCAGCTCACAGTAGTTTGTTTAACTGGCGTTAGGAGTAGAGGTTGTTCCTTCTCTTTAGTTCCATAGAGCCGCCCTCGGAGACGTTACATATCTCCATCCCGGCCACCGACAGCATATTTTCACAGGACAGCAATGCTGGAGTGGGATAGGATGAAAGGGAGGATGGGGGGGGGGGGGGGGGTTAATGGGGGAGGGGGGACAGTGACCGCACGGCTAAACTAGTCCAAGAGCCCCTCCTCCTCTCCCGAAGTCCGGCAACAGAACCGGACGCTCTTCACTGCCCCTTGCTTGCCGGTTGTCTCCCCACGAGTGTTGTCTGGCCTTGGTGAGTGGCGGCCCCTGACAAACGCTCTCTCTTCGCGAGTGCCGTCCCCTGCCTAGGGAGTGCTTTCCCCTTGGCAAGCGCCGTCCCTTGACGAGTGAGCTGGACTGCTGGGAGCTGTCCCTTGGAGAATTCAATGGTTTGGTGAGCAGAATCCAGCACAAGTACAGATACTCGGTCCGCGGAGCATGTAACTATTGTGACGAAAAAGGAGGTGGGGGGGGGGGGGGGGGGGGGGGGGGTGCGGCTGGGCTGGCTTGTGCGAATTATTAGGGAAATTTGTTTCCGTAATTAATGGTAACAAACTGCGCCAGGAGCATGAACGTAAAGCGCTGTCCGGAATGGACTTTCACCGACTCCGTGCCCATGGTAATTGTTCCGGAGATCGACTGTTGCCATCTTTGTCACGAAACAACGAATTAGTGACGTCAGTAGCCCCCCCCCCCCCCCCCCCCCCCCCCACCACCCCCTTCTTCCCAGCCGCGCTCTCACACGATGGCTGTGCTCTCGGCATGAGAAATCATCATAGATTGCCCCCTCTTTGTACTGGTCGATTCTGTGCCATTGCTGTTTGTCGTCCTCTCTCTCTCTCTCTCTCTCTCTCTCTCTCTCTCCCCCTCCCCCCCGCAACGCACTCACACGCACCCACACACAGCCAGCCAGCCAGCCAGACACACACACACACACACACACACACACACACACACACACACACTCATTCACTCACTCACTCACTCTCTCTCACACACCACACACACACACACACACACACACACACACACACACACACACACACACACACACACACACACACACACACACACTACTACATAGCCACTGAAATATTATTTGAAACACATTTGTCCTGCCTTAGGTTAATGTGAACAATCTAAACCCTTAACTAGCCTATATAACGGAGAAAACAACAACAACAACAAAACCAAACAACGGACAAACAGAAGAAAGAAAGAAGAGCAAACAAAATAAAATAAAATAAAATAAAAGGAGCACCCTACTGCATCAGAACAGCAGTAACGACAGCGTACACATCCAAATACAAACGGGTCCGACTTCATGAGGTTCGAACCGTCATCCTCAACCATGCGGGCGAAACTGCTCGCACATCAGCGCCTTAACTCCACCACTGTGCAGTGAATGGACCCCCGATTGGAACAGCAGAAATGCCAGAACAGCACATCAAATCCCAATCCTGTCTCGCTTCTATCATCTTCCAGTCCCGACGAAAACTCGTGAAAATGCGCGAAGACTGTGTCGCCACATGAAGCTGCGCCATACACACACGAAAGGAAAAAACGAACGAATGAACGAACGACAGAGACAGACAGAGTTCAGATTGGCATTGCTTGGTCTAAACAAGGCGGGCACCTGTAGGACGAATTCCGGATGCTAGCCCGCTATGACAAAGTCGTGGTTAGTTTTTTTTACTTCAACATTGGGGATACAGCGGATGCCGAAATTAAGCTCTCCTCAGCTGAGAACCGAGAACTATCCAAGGTCGTTTGAAAATGGCGAATACATGAGCGGGAGAACTGCCGTGTCGTGCCTATCAGTCTGTGTCAGTGACGTCATAAAGATGGTCAGTAAATGTAGCAAATACGTCACAATCCCTTTCTGTTCTACACTAGTAGCGGGGGAACCAACACAGCTTAGGAAGAAAGAGCTCAAATTCCAAACAGAAAAACTAAGCCTGCAGATGAAAATATTAGCAGTTTTGTTGTTGTTGTTGTTGGTGTTGGTGGTGTTGGTGTTGGTGGTATTGGTGTTGTTGTTTTGTTTTGCTTTACGTTTTTAGGAACCGCTTGTATCTTCGATTCAATGTTCCCCTTTAAAGAATCTGTCAGCGGCGTTCACATGAGGGCAAAAGACAAGTAACATTCGGACTCGTTACGCAGGAGACGTGTCGCCCTATATTGAAAGACTACTACTACTACTACTACTACTACTACTACTACTACTACTACTACTACTACTACTACTACTACTACTAAAGAT
>JABMCL010001112.1:112500-117500 GCA_018857735.1 Alviniconcha marisindica
CCAAGGTCAAACATTTTATATATGTGAGATCTCCTAAGTGCCTAACCCACCGACCTTTCATACGTTGATGTCGTTGTTTGGGCGGACGGTCCTAATGACCTTGAAAACGAGGCCAAGGACAAACAAATATTGATCAAACCTCCCAAAGTAACAGCATAATGTTTTGTCACGCAGATCTTTAATATATTGCTGAAGTTGATGTCGTTGTTTAGAGAGATGCTCACATAAATCTTACAAATTAGGCCAAAGTCGAACAATTTTTATGACAGCCCCAATGAGTAGGCTTACTTTTTAAACGAATCTTTAAAACTTGCTAAAATTATATATTTTATATTTTATATATTATAAAAATATATATATTATATATATATATAAAAAAAATATAATAAGTATATATATATATTTTAGAAACACAAAAAAAAACAAACACACACACCCAAAACCACACACACACACCACAAAACAACACAAAAACACAAAAACCAAAAAAACACATACAAAACCACACACACACACACACACACACACACTCGAGAAACATGTTAGTATATTACAACAACGTACACTTCGTATACCATATATTAACGTGCAATGTATCTAAGTATCATTGCAGAATAAAGCAGACACACTGATATGACGAGACATAGCTAAGTATGCATGAACTGATGCAAAACGTAATAAAGCCTTGAATGCAGACAATTGTCAAAAGGCTAAACGTACTTAACATTTACACGAGCGATCTAAACATCATAGCATAAACAGCAAGTAGAATATTCCAAATCGTACACTCCTTTCTGCCATTTCTAATTGAAGTGGAGCCGACCCCAAGAAAACCCAAGAGACCCAATCAATAAATCTGGAATACAAAACGGACACCCAAACCACTTTTTCCACTGGAATTATAGTCCAGCTTTGATAAATATCTGGGTCATTCCCCTTTGAAAATGGTCATAATTTTTGACACAGAGGGAAAAAATTTGGGGAAAGTGTAAATTTTTTTAATGTATTTTTAAAAAAATGAAAGTTTGGGACATCTTTTTGTGTACAAAAATATAAAACATAAAAACGGGGGTGACGGGAAAATTTGGGTTTTAATTGTTATTATTTACGTCATAGGTCATTTGTCTCGGGGTTTTTAAACAAAAGGGACCCCCAGAAATGCATAGAGTGGGGCTCGGGGCCAGTTTGACTCTTGTTTTTTTTTTTTAAAAACAATATTTCGTAATTAGTAAATGAAAATCTGTAACTTCTGAAATTTTTTTTTTTATACAAATAAAATTTTTTTTTAAATTGGGCCCAACGTTTTGGGTTTTTTAAAAGTCTTTTTGAAGTACAGAATGCACGAAATAGATTACGTTTTCTTTTGCCTTATTTTTTGTTTTGGGTTTTTTTTCCCCCCCCGGGGGGGAAGGGGGGGAGGGGGGGGGGGTGGGGGGGGGGGGGGGGGGGGGGGGGGGGGGGGGCGGGGGAAAATGCATTGAAATTTTAAATTTCTGCCCGAAATATATAAATATACAGGGTCAGAGGGATTTTTGTTTTTGCTTTAAAAATTTTTAAAAAACCAAATTTCGCACTTAATTAAAATTTTCTCTCACAGTTATGGGGAATAAATCACAAGTAAAAAAAGAATTAAAAAATAACACATTTAAAAAACCATTGACCCAAAAAATTTAAAATAAAAAAGGGTTTTTATTAAAAAAACCCTTTTTTTGACTAAAACCGGTTTTTGCCCCCTTTGTTTAGTTTATGGGAAATTACCCAAGAGTGGCAGACCAACTAGTCCACAGACCCCCAAGCCTTTTTTCTCTGTCCCCCACGCCCTGTGAAAAAGCTAGAAAATTTTTTCAAGGTCCCTTTAACCCGGGTTTGTGATGATGTACCTTTCAAAAATTTTGGAGTAAAAGTGCCCATTTTATTTCTAAAAAATCTAGTGAAGAAACAATTTTTTTGGTTTTGCCCTTTGAACATCCCCCCAAAATGATTTTTCTGAATGTTTCTCGGGGATGATGATGCATCACCAAAACGGGGTTTGGTTCAAAATTTACCGGGAAACATTCGCGGAAGTTCAAAAACCCTTAAATTTTGGCCCTTTGACCTTAAATTTAAAAGAAAAGAAAACCTTTTCAAAAGGGACACCCCCGGTTTTAAAAAAAAGAAATTGGTAAAAACAAAGTTGTCCCCCCCCAAAAAAAATCGGGCAGTTCGGGAACATAAATAAAATTTAATAATTTTTGTGATGAACCAAAATTTCAGTTTATTTGTGCCCTTTGGCCCCTGAAGATAAAAACCCCATTTTTTTCGCTTTATGACGTTTGGCGGTAAAAATGTTGTCTCCCCCTTTACTGGGTTTTTTTTCAAATTTTAAAGGTTGCAAAATATCATCCAAACAAAACTTTAAACTAAAAAACTTTTAATTGGGGCCCCAATTTGAAACAAAAGAACCCAAACTTTTTAAAGGGAAAATTCTTTGGGTTATGATGACTACACTAAAAATTTGATTTTGGGTTTGAAAAAAAAATAAACTGGTTTTAAGAACAAAAAAAAATATGGGTTAAAAAGTCTTTTTTTGATTATATAACCCCCACACTTTTGCCCTTTCCGCAAAACATTCCGGCTCAGGGTTTGGTGCCCCACTTACCAAGTTTTGGTTACAAAAAAATTGCAAACAAAAAAACCCCGGGCCAAAGGGGGGGGAAAAATATGTTCCCCAGCGTACATCCCCCACCCCTGAGGGACCCACAGTGTTTTCCCCTTTTTGAAGTAAAATAATACACCACACACAGCGCAAAAAGATTCAAAGGCTGCTGCCGCACGTCAGCTGATGTGGACTGGTGGGGTTAGGGTAGGTCGAAAGGGCAATGGTACAAGCCGAAAATTTAAAAAAATTTTTTTTGGGGGTCGCAGTTAACCCCCATTTAAAACACCAGTCAACCACCCCTGAAGAAATGACTGTAATTTTTTTTGTATCACAAATTTTTCATAAAACAAGGGATTAAAAATAAGGTGAAATTTTTGGCTTTTACTAAAAACTTTAATTTAAAAAATTTTTTTTTTTTTTTTTTTTTTTAGGCCCTTTTTTTAACAATCACAATATTTGTCCCTGTTAAAACACTCAAAAAGACACCCCTCCCGGGAAACGTGGGGACACTGATTATCTTTTCCCTTTTTTTTGGAAACTTTTTAATAGCAAGCAACCACAATAAAAAACCATTTTTGAAGGGAAATGGGGCCCCCTTCTTTATATTTTTAAATGTTTTTATTCAATCGTGAACGATTCTAAGGAAATATTCTGCGATCAGCTTAAACCCCCAAAGCCATGTCACAAAATGGCGCCAAAAAAAAAAAAACCAAAAAAAAAAAAGGAAAAAGAAAAAAAGGGTCCCGGGGCCCCCAAGAAAAAATAATGAACCCCCATTTACCCACTGTGGCATTTCCCTTATTTTCCAAACACATTTTCATAGAAATGTTAAGCAAAAAAATTTTGGGTTTTTTTAAAAAAAAAAAAACATGTTTTTTGGTTTTTTAAATTTTTATTTTCCCCCCCCTCCGGGGAAAAAAAGGCCCCCCTTTTTTGGTCCAGGGTTTTTAGGAAAAATTCCCCTTTTGTGTGAAAGTTGGCCCTTGGTGAAAATGGCTTCCCGGCCAGTTCCCTTATGGGGCTTCAAGGGCACCCCTAACAACAACAACTGCAAAAACAAAAAAAGGCAAAAGCACTGCTATCACCACCACCACCACAAACCACCCAAAAACCAAAAACCCAAAAACCAAACCCCCCCAAAAACCAAAAACAATGCCCCTTAAGCCAGGCACAGCTACTGCTACCACCACCACCACCACAACCACCACCAAAAAACCCAAAAACTGCACACATGCCTTAACCAACCGGTACGCTATCACCACCACCACCACAACCACCACCACCACCAACAACAACAACAGCTGCACATATGCCTTGAGCCAGGCACAGCCACTGCTACCACCACCACCACCACCACCACCACCACCATCACCACCAACAACAATTGCACACATGCCTTGAGCAAAACATATGTGCACACACACACACACAGCCACTGCTACCACCACCACCACCACCACCACCACCACCACCAACAACAACAACAACAACTGCATATATGCCTTGAGCCGGGCAAGACGCTGCTAGAAAAGAGTAAGAGTCCGACTCGGGTCACTGACACTGGTAGGGACCAATGGAATTCGAAAGGAACTAACACCATGCGGAGTTTGACATTTTGTTTTATTCACATGTAGACTGTGTAGAACAAAAACAGAACGCAACGTTGAAAAGGGACCGAAGCGAAGACGCAAAATAACGGCCTCTCTGGACAGGAAAGGAATGAAACTAAAATAGTAGACACACAGCAGTTTTCCACTTCACATGTCGTCCTATTTGTTAAAGATCGACGTTTGAAACTCGCAAAAAGACGACCCTGAGTGCTGCCATTTTTGTAGCCAGATGCAGTCTGTGTCCATGACGTCATGAAGAAGCGACACAGAGAATGTGCGACACAAAGTATTAAATACGTCACGTGCCAAAGTGTTTCCGCGCTTCATTGATAAAAGGTCAATCAACATTGCTCTGTCCTGAGCCATTCAAATCTTCTTTTTCTCCCCTTCACCCCCTCTCCCCATGTGAACACTGACAGAAGAACTGAAGGAAGTCTGCCGATGCATTTGTTTTACGTTTTCAGGCCCACGTATACGTCTTCGCTTCGGGTCTCCTTTAAACGTTTACTACGGCTGGATGTCATATCATGGCCTATCGCTGCTGATTACACACACACACAAACACACACACACACACACACACACACACACACACACACACACACACACACACACACGCTATGCCTAGACGTCACTGGATTCACCCTGCATGACCGTTTCAACACTTTTCTATTATTTATACGGCTTGTCGTTGAGTCCAAGAGGCCTCATGTATCAAACAAAAACAGCTATCGACCGAGCCTTCGCAAATA
>JABMCL010001112.1:127500-132500 GCA_018857735.1 Alviniconcha marisindica
TGACGTTGCATGCGCCTATTCTTGGTGCTTGCGTAATCCGTGCATGCTATTGGGGGCATGTTGTTTAATGGCTTGTCTATTGCGTAATCCGTGCATGCTAATGCATGCTTGTTTTGTAAGGATTCGTTCCCGCTTTCATGCAAGTATTCTCAAACAATGTTTCCCAAGAGTTCAGGAGCTGTGTGAAAGTCGAGGTGGACGTCCTGGGCTCCCCGTCCTAATGAGCCTTACGGTTTCTGTGGACGTAAAGCAACACTGAACCGCGCTTCGGCGCCGGTCACAGTTTGTCCCTACTATGTCCACCGACATCCGAGGACATGAAGCTCGACTTCATCGGCCTGGAACTGACTCACAACAGCACAGGTCTTTCGGAAGACAAAGTGCACGCAGTTCTCTTACGGTGTCCACACAGCCCCCAACATCTGTGCGCACATTAACAGTCTCAAACACTGACGGCCATATGGCATTGTTGGGACACATGAAAGTACTGCACACACCGACTGGAGTGGGTAGCGCTGCTCTTGCGGCTGCTGTGCCTAATTACCCTGCTAAGGCTACCCGATTTCCCGCAAAAGACAATGATGTACTGAAAAGATTCATAGTTTCACAATATTTTCATAATGGCATCGGTCGCCAGTGTGACAATACCGACACCTTTCCATGAAAATCACAAACTTTTATGCGGTGCTGTCGTGCAATACTAGAAGAAGAAGAAGAAGAAGAAGAAGAACAAGAACAACAAGGAGAAGAACAAGAAGAAGGAGAGAGGCTGATCCGTCTTACATCAAGGACAAAAAGTAGTCAGCAGAATTTGGAAGAGGAAGTGATAGCAAAACAACCTCAAACAAGACTGACTGCTAGCGTTCTAAAACAAGATCCCAACACATAAAAGGTTAAAAAGAACTCTATTCATTACGACAAAACACAGCATGCAAATTTTCGAGCAGGCCCCTTTTTTCAAGCTTGATTCTTTCATAACATTGGACACTAAAACAACATAACAAAACAGCTCAACCAAAAGCAGGTAAGTGTCCTACATCTCATTTTTCACCAAATGACGGCTGTTTATGTGCTGTTTTGTAGCTTGAAAAAAACACACCATAATTCGGATGTTGTGTTTTGTCAAAATAAATAGCGTTTCTGTTTTTGTTTTGTTTTTTAACCTTTATGTGTTTGGAAGTGACAACCACATTTTCAAGATGACTTCCGTCCTCAGAGACCTGCAACTGACACGAAGCAAGACGTGATTGCCAGAGTCCGTGGCCTCGTATGCCTGCCAGACAACTGTCTATCAGGCACACAACCACTACTCTGGGCACCTCGCTCCCATGTGATTTCACATTTTCACCAATCAACTGGCTAGGAGGACAGTGTCAGACAAATGGGTCCCCGAGCTTCAGTCTGAAGCCTAAAGCGTTTTCGATTCAGCATCTCTGATGACAATGTGCGCCGATTTGGAGATCCCGACGGATTTGTGAATAGATCGAAAGTCAAGGCGTCAGTTTGTGAGGATGCAGATGAGATTTGCAAGAGGGTTTATACATTACTGGACAATACGATACAACACTGTTGCGGCAATTTCAGTAAACTGTCATTGCCAGGTGCCGTGCAAAGTCAACCAAAAGGGTACTGTTCCAGTTTGTGTGCACAAAAGGTCAGCTGTCCCCATGACAACAGTTGACGACTGTGTCTTTGAACCTACTGAGCACCCGCCATATTCCCCAGATCTGGTATCAACGGACTTCCGCCTGTTCCCAAACCTGAACAAGTATCTAGTTTCAGCACAGTTTACTACCGACCATGCCGTTATGATTACCGCAGAGACACACTTAAACATGCAGGACAAGGCCGAAAAGCTTCCAGGCAGAGACACACTTAAACATGCAGGACAAGGCCAAAAAGCTTCCAGGCAGAGACACACTTAAACATGCAGGACAAGGCCGTCTAGCTTCCAGGCAGAGACACACTTAAACATGCAGGACAAGGCCGAACAGCTTCCAGGCAGAGACAGCAACATGCAGGACAAGGCCGAAAAGCTTCCAGGCAGAGACACACTTAAACATGTAGGACAAGGCCGAACAGCTTCCAGGCAGAGACACACTTAAACATGCAGGAAAAGGCCGAACAGCTTCCAGGCAGAGACACACTTAAACATGCAGGACAAGGCCGAATAGCCTCCAGGCAGAAACACACTTAAACATGCAGGACAAAGCCGAAAAACTTCCAGGCAGAGACACACTTAAACATGTAGGACAAGGCCGAATAGCCTCCAGGCAGAGACACACTTAAACGTGCAGGACAAGGCCGAATAGCATCCAGGCAGAGACACACTTAAACATGCAGGACAAGGCCGAACAGCTTCCAGGCAGAGACACACTTAAACATGCAGGACAAGGCCGAACAGCTTCCAGGCAGAGACACACTTAAACATGCAGGACAAGGCCGAATAGCCTCCAGGCAGAGACACACTTCAACATGCAGGACAAGGCCGAATAGCCTCCAGGCAGAGACACACTTCAACATGCAGGACAAGGCCGAATAGCATCCAGGCAGAGACACACTTAAACATGCAGGACAAGGCCGAATAGCCTCCAGGTAGGCCTCGCAGCAGTGCAGTGACCCACGGAGTAGTGTGGAGTTGAGGGGCGACCATGTTGAAAAATAACACATGAACAAGTTCCCGCTACACACCCCGCATAAGGACGTGGACAAGGACGAGAAACTGTCGCCTTAATTGCTGAATCGGATCTCACGAGGAATTTGAGAGCTAGGTTTCACATGCCCTCCACTCTGAGGGAGGCAGCGAACGACCAGGATCAGATTTTGTTCTATTCTTTTACAGCTATGTTATCGGGGCATTGACGTTAAAATGTAGTTTTCTAATGTGATACGAAACATGCCAGCTCAATCGTCTTCTCCTTCCAGCGAACTCCCTTCCCTGGTGATTATCTCAGTTCGTATGCATATTTTTTTTCCGCACCCGCACTATTCAAGAACAGTTTAGGCGACAGTCATTTGGCATGCTGGAGTCAGTCAATATTCCTCTCTTCTTTGTTTTTAATTCCTAAATTGTCATTTGAGTTTTCTTCCTCCTCTTGCTAATCTCGTTTTTGCTTGCTGTTATCTTCTTCTAAACGTTTCTTCTTCAACTAGGCCTGCTACTCGTCTTTCGTCTTCTTCTTCTTCTAGATTAAAAAACTAAACACACACACACACACAAACACACAAACACACACACAAACACACACACTGATTTTAACTAAAGGTGATTCGATTTAAAGGCTTAGAAACTGACTCCGCTGTGTGATGGTGATGATGATGATGATGATGATGATGATGATGATGATGACGATGATGATGATGATCGTCGTCGTCGTCATCATCATCATCACCACCACCACCACCACCACCACCACCACCACCACCACCACCACCACCACCACCACCACCATTTATAATGCGCTCATCGACGCCCTGAGCACTTACAGAATAAACAGCGAAAACAACAACAACAAAGAAAGACGATATTGAGTGTACACGTTGAGTGTACACGTACAACACAGACAGTACTTACTGATGCCATTGGTGTAAATAATTCTAGCAGGAAAAACCAAATGAAATAGGCACAGTAAATGCATACCAGTTACACAAATACTCCCTCTGCACTACCATCATTACTCCGGCAACCTCGTTCAGCGCTTAACGAAGACTGCTTCCGCCAGTCAGTTTTGGAAATAGTTCGCTCTCAGCTGGACGGAATGTAAACTCGACCTGGGGCCGATTACAATGTATCGGGGCAGACACAACATGGGTAAGGAAAATCAGTTTTAATCGGCTTTACTTTTTTTCTTTATTTTTTCTCTCTCTCTCTCCCCTCCAGACAGCACGTTCTGGACGTTGGCGGCTATATTTGTGTTTGGTTTGCGCTCTTCTCCGTGATTTCTTTGTAAATAGTTATACTTTTCGTGAGCTTTCAGCCACATGTGCAGGGCAGTGACCCCAACATGTGTTGATGTTATCGTGGGGGTTGGGGTTGGGGTGGGGGGGGGGGGGGGGGGGGGGGGGGGGGGAATTCCAATTCGGATTTAAAGCAGATATCACCAAGCGCGTCTTCGAAAATAAACCAATAAGTAAAATAAATGAATGAACAAATAGATAAATATATTTATTATTGCGCAATTACAAAAGAGAAAGAAAAAAGAGAGAAGCTTCTTAAGTACTGTGTTCATGTATATCTACGTGTACGTGTGTGTGTGTGTGTGTGTGTGTGTGTGTGTGTGTGTGTGTGTGTGTGTGTGTGTGTGTGTGCGTGTGTGTGTGTGTGCGTGTGCGTGCGTGCGTGCGTGTGTGCGTGTGTGTGTGCGTGCGTGCGTGCGAGTGTGTGTATGTGTGTGTGTGCGCCTGTGTGTGTGCGTGCATGCGTGCGTGCGCCTATGTGTGTGCGTGGGTGCGTGCGTGCGCGCGCGCGCGCCGCGCGTGGTGTGTGTGTGTGTGTGTGTGTGTGTGTGTGTGTGTGTGTGTGTGTGTGTGTGTGTGTGCGTGTATCCGCGCGTACGTGCGTACGTAGTGTGGGGAAGGGGGTAAGTGGGGGGAGGGGGGGTGTAATTACACGATGCTCACCCATTCAAATGTTTGCACGAGGTCTTCCTTTCACAGAATACCACGTTACCAGACAGCGTATTCACTAAGCTCTTACTGCCGTTCTTGGTCTCACTGCCTTTCACAGAAAGCTCTGACACAAAACCAGAGAATAGAACAAGCCCATGCCTGAACTGGAAACATGGGCACAGTCACAAAAGAGAAAAAATTGCTTTTATAAACCACCCTCTCTAGATCGATTGGTTTCTGGCCACAGCACCAGTGGGACAGGACGGGAATTCCTATCCCCTGGGATGGGTAGGGGTAGCGAGGGATGGGAGAGAACTAGATGAAGTTGGTTTCTGGTATTTATAATCGTTTTACTTCCCTTTTTTTGTTTGTTTGTTTTGATTCCCCTCCCC
>JABMCL010001112.1:137500-140000 GCA_018857735.1 Alviniconcha marisindica
GTGTGGTGGAGAGAGAGAGAGAGAGAGAGAGAGGACGAGAGAGAGAGAGAGAGGAGAGAGAGAGAGAGAGAGAGAGAGAGAGAGGAGATGAGAGATTTTGATTGATTGATTGATTGATTGACTGATTTGGACTTAATTTTTCAACGGTGAAGATATTAGCACAAAGGCCGACCCACATATCTGCCGTTGCTACAGTACTACTAATAACCAAGACATTCACAGTTAAATATTATACAGAAGGCTATAGACAAATACAGCATCAGTAAAAACTAAAACAACAATTAATAAAATAATAATAATAATAACAACAACACATATAAAACCAGACAGCGATTGCAACGGAAATGGAAAAAATAGCAGTGAAAAAAAACTGGCAGAGAGAGAGAGAGAGAGAGAGAGAGAGAGAGAGAGAGAGAGAGAGAGAGAGAGAGAGAGAGAGAGAGAGATTCATGCAGTTCTAAATTAGAAAGGCAGACTCATGGAATAAAATTTCCAGGAGAAGATGGGAGGGGTAAAGGGAGAACTGATGATGATGACAATGACATGACACATGATGACAAAACTGTTGATGAGGAGGAGGATGTTGTTGATGATGATGTTGTTGATGATAATTTGTGGAGTGCCGTTATGTGGTTGTGGTTGTGCTGCCGCAGTAAGCTGACTATGTTTACAGCGAAATAAGTCGCCAGAAGAGAACAGAAAAATAAAACAGCCAAGTTGATTCTGACGCACACAGCCAAGAAAGATATTTCTGTGAAAACTGACAACTTAATTGTTTAAGGGCCTTAATTCTTTGAGCCACCCTAGCTGCTCCAAGCAGAATTGGGTTAGGCTGCATGTTTCACGGAATGAGTTCACTCTAAAATAAAAAGCGCCATGATTCCTCCACGTTTCCTCCCTGCCCGCTTCGTCTTTCCCTCTTTCCTGTGGCGTTTCTCAAACCCACTTTGACGAATGGCCTGAATGTATCGATTGTACGCGTGGAGCGGTGAGACAAACCGGAGCTCCATTCTGACAGATCACCGCAGGCAGGCCTGTGGATTTGAATCAATCTTCGGTTAGGCTACGGACAAACCGGCAACATCATTTCCTTACAACATCGTTTTTTTTCTCTCCCCCTTTTCTTTTTCTTTTGGGGGCTTGGGGGGTTGTTGTTGTTGCTGTTGTTGTTGTTGTTGTTACTGTTGTTGCTGTTGCTGCTGTTGTTGCTGTTGTTGCTGTTGCTGCTGTTGTTACTGTTGTTGCTGTTTTTTTCTTTTCCACGAATGGCCTGCACATTCAATATCGCGGATCGTCCGTTGTCGTTTTGAAAATGTTGGGATACATTTTTACAAAGTCCATAAAATAAGATCAAACCTTTTTGAAATTTGACGTCAAACGGGACTGCTTGCGTTCTCTAAACTGTCAGCTTTTCCAGCACAAAATATTGCTTAGAACGGAAAGACAAGTCGGGTTGGTGTTTATCTGCCATGTGGATGCTTATCTGCCGTACAGAACTTTAACTTTTTGGAAACCCCAGAATCTGGCAGCTTTCTGATTTTAGTGCGAAGCGAACGGATAGACGGAGGGACATTCATCAATATGATAACAGAGAATCGCATTCTTTTTTCATGCGAACAAAAAGTATTAATTTTGCAATGTCAAGGATGTTGCCCAACGGCTGGACAGACAGACAGACAGACAGATGGACGGACAAAGACAGACAGATAGACAGACAGAGACAGGTGGACAGGCAAGTGGACAGGCAGATGGACGGACAAACAGACAGACAGGTGGACGGACTCTGGACATAGATGTACTGGTAGCTGCCATCCCAAATTCCAAAGACTCAGCTGCACGTCCTTTGGGGGGGGGGGGGGGGGGGGGGCCCCGCCTTTTTTCCGACTTTTCGGGGGTTTTCCCCTGTTTTGCAAGACCCTTTTCGAGTTGCAAGATCTTCTCGTTTGTTGGGGAGAGAGAGAGAGAGGGGGGGAGAGGGAGAGGAGAGAGAGAGGGGAGAGAAGAGAGAGAGAGAGAGAGAGAGAGAAGTCTGAAATGAGGTTGCATGATCGTTTACATACACAATGCACATTAGGTATACACGAAGTCGCTTGCGATGCATAGTGGTTACATGCAGTAACCACACATATATAAGGAACTATTAACATTAATACTAATTTCTAATCTGAAAGACTTTGAATATATATATTGCCAGACGAAGTAAAAGAGATGTATTACTTGTAGCCAGGAGAAGAATCAGTTTGAAGCTTAATGGAGAGTTGTAGAATTTTTTTGGAATGTACAGTTCTCGGATTTCTTTGTCTCTTGGACAGATTAGGATAAAATGCATTTCTGTTTCAGTATCATTTCTGCAAAACGAGAGAGAGAGACAGAGAGAGAGAGAGAGAGAGAGAGAGAGAGAGAGAGAGAGAAGAGAGAGAGAGAGAGAGAGAGAGAGAGAGAGAGAGATAAAACGGCAAATGTGAGCTCAACTCAAAGTGTCGTTTACTAAATATAAAAG
>JABMCL010001112.1:147500-150000 GCA_018857735.1 Alviniconcha marisindica
GGGATGTTGTGAGAACCAAGAATAATCGAGTCAGGGAGGGGAACGGTAGAAGGTTTCAAGGAAGACGGAAAGGGAAAGAGAAGAGCTTCTGTTTTGTCGTCGTTCAGTTTGAGCTGATTTTCCGTCATCCATGTTTGAGTCTGCCTTTTTGGTCCGACACTCTACCAAACTGAGCCATCCCACAAATGACTGAAGCATTTTCAAACAAGTCTTACCAGCCCAAGAGTATCGTGTCAGGTTCAGCGTTATGATAAACACTAACATGTTCTGAAGCCTGCTACTTTATAAGCTCCACTAAAGATGGCAGCCTGAATCATTCGCTTGTGACACGCTCGGTGACCCATAGCCCCATCTACCGCAGTTAAAATGTAGAGAAGGGATTTGGAGTGGGCTATATGAACCGGGAAGTTCGAAATTAGAAAGGTGTGTGCGTGTGTGTGTGTGTGTATGTGTGTGTGTGTGTGTGTGTGTGTGTGTGTGTGTGTGTGTGTGTGTGTGTGTGTGTGTGTGTGTGTGTGTGTTTATTTTACAGCGCATTTCTATAAATATTATATATTATATTTAGTAATGCTTCTGGCTTTAATTTGCCTGTTTGTTGCACACTCTTAAACTGCGTATCTTCTATACGTACATATTTATTTGTTTGTTATTCAGATTCAGAGATTCGGATTCTTTATTCACCAGGTTTTAGAAGAAGGAAAGTGTCTCGAAAGGCGGTAAGCATACACACATAAGTAAACGACAACACTGACATACATCAACTAGCATAGTTTGAGGTATAAACCTACCAGCACCCCAAAAGCACCACACACACGCACATACTCACACCTGCGCACGCGCGCACACACGCACACACACACACACACACACACACACACACACACGCACGCACGCACGCACGCACGCACGCACGCACGCACGCACACACACGCACGCACGCACGCACATACACACACACACACAAACACGATTTAGGTTATAAAAGAAGTCTCTGCAAATTCGACCTCGATTTAGGTCGTCCTGATTGTGTTGATTGGGCCAAATGTGTTTTTGCCAACGTCGGGAGCCAGGGGGAAGGAAACGGACAGGATCAAAAGCAGCTCTGTCCTCGACACAACCCCCACCCCCCTCCCTCCCCCACCTCCCGCCCCCCACCCTCCAGCTAGCCACAGTCCCTCGACTCCCAGCCAGTGCCATCCAAAGCTGGGGGTGTGATGAGCTTATTTTTGGCGCCATGGAATGTCTGCATGAGTTTCAACAAAACCACTCGCAAATCTGAACTTTACGAAGAATATTCGCATGAACTCGTTTCGTTACGTCTTTGAGTCTGAGTTGTGGAATCCATGGATTGATCATTTCGTGAATAAACTGCGCACGTTTTCCTCATAAACAAGTGTTTGAATAGTTTTTATTTAGGTGTGTGTGTGTGTGTGTGTGTGTGTGTGTGTGTGTGTGTGTGTGTGTGTGTGTGTGTGTGTGTGTGTGTGTGTGTGTGTGTTGAGACTAGAAACTGAAACAAATGAACATGACACGTATTAACTAATACAAGCGGAATGTAAAGTTCTGCTGACGATGCCCATTGCAATCACTTGCTCCAATACAGTGCCGTAAACCTGGCACCAGATTAGGTATAGCCGGACCCAAAACGGTTACAACACAAAAAACACCACGACGACGACGACGACGACGACGAAGAAGAAGAAGAAGAAGAAGAAGAAGAAGAAGAAGAAGAAGAAGAAGAAGAAGAAGAAGAAGAAGAAGAAGAAGAAGAAGAAGAGGACGAGGAAGAGGAGAAGGAGGAGGAGGAGAAGAAGAAGAGGAGGAAGAAGCCCAACAACCGCACAAGAAGAAGATGATGACCAAGGTGATGATGGTAATGATGATTTCCTCAGGAGATGCCGAAGATTCCTTCGGATTTACAGTTCAGAGTCTTTTCGAAAGCCATCAGACTCAGCATATCCAGATCACTTGATATTTAATGCCACCTCGACGCAACGGTCACATCAGATTCATTAAACTAGAGGACTATTTGGCCTATATAACTTAAATGTCTCAGAAGAAGAAGAAGAAGGAGGAGGAGGAGTTGGGGGGGGGGGGGGCGAGGGGGAGGGGGGGAGGAGGAGGAAGAAGAAGAAGAAGAAGAAGAAGAAGAAGAAGAAGAAGAAGAAGAAGAAGAAGAAGAAGTGAAGTTCCCCGGGACAGACATGTTCCTGTCCATCAAGATGGATACCGTGCTCTGTACAGACGCCCCCCCCCCCCCCCCCCCCCCCACCATCACCCTTCGCTCGCTTTCCTTCTGAGGTTCTGCTCGTGTAGCTGGCGCAGGTGGGCCATATGGAAGCGACGAATGCCCAAAGCATTGCTTAGCGGCACAGCAACAAGCGGTCAATAACTTGGGTATTGAAAACTGCCAAGTGAAAAAATGCTTGGCTTGTGATGGATGGGCTCTTCTAGAGACTCGATCTTCGCTCTGTTCCAGTTTGATTGACTCTTGGTTTGG
>JABMCL010001112.1:152500-182500 GCA_018857735.1 Alviniconcha marisindica
AGACGTCAACAGGACAGAGTTCAAGATACAGCTCTAGGACATCATTACCTACGTAACACAAAGAGTGACGCATCGTAACCTACGTAACACAAAGAGTGACGCATCGTTACCTACGTAACACAAAGAGTGACGCATCGTTACCTACGTAACACAAAGAGTGACGCACGCCGTGCTCCCCCAAGAGACGTCACCATCAGCACCGAAACCTCCCCACTCAGTGGGCAAGACGCGACCGCCCCTAGTTGGAAGGACTCAAGCAGGAGACACTGGGCCTAAGTGATGGGGAAATTCAGCACACGTCGTGCCTGTAACGACTCAACAGTTCTCTTACAATCAGGATTACTGGCATGAGGTACCGGTGGTGGGAGGGGAGGTGGGGGGAGGGGGGGGGGGAGGTGCGCGGGGGAGCCGGCGGAGGGGGGGGGGAGGGGGGTGTGGGCGGCCCGAGGCCAGGGAAGGAGGGAGGGGGTGTTGGAGACGTTTGCTTCCGAACTGCATCAGTTTAAACGAGGAAGAAGCCTGAGAGGTCAGCCACGTAGGTGGATCTTGCGCAACAGGCCGGTGTTACCTCACCAACCCTGACCGGTAACTGGGTCCAGAGTTGATTAGGGGCCTAAGTGATCGGCGGGTCCGGCAGACAGACCGACCAGTGGGCTACAGTGCCTGACAAACGGACGCGGCCATTATCGCATTCTTCTGTTTAGTTTGTGACTTACGAAACGCTTTTAAGCACAATGCGAGGTCATTTGCTGGCGAATACGGTCTGACTACCTTGTTCGCTTGTGCGCTTCTTTCGTCGGTTGTAAAAATAAGTGTGTGAGTGTGAGTGTGTTTGTGTGTGTGCGCGTGCGTGCGTGCGTGCGTGCGTGCGTGGTGTGTGCGCGCGCGCGCGCGTATGTATGTATGCATATGTGCGTATCTGTCTGTTAGTATCATTGACTATAAGAGAGAATGCTGAACGCTCACATTCAAACAATGATGTGTTACGTAACAAACGACGCACACCAGACCACTTTAACAGGGACTATGCAGCTCCGAGAATCCCACTCCTGCAGTTGTTGCATATCGATCCGCAAGTGAACCAAGCTCATCTCTGAACCCACTCCCCATCCCACCCTCCTCCCCCGTTTTTTTCTTTTTCTTTTTTCTTTTTCTTTTTTTCTTTTTTCTAGCCATTTTAAGTCCAACACACGATTGTTTTACAGATTGTCCCTAACGCGCTTTTTACTGAACTTCTGAGGACATTAAGACTAAAATGCGTGGTGTGGAGTGGCTATTGTCGTGTTGAGCATATGGAAAGTATATTATGTCTTCACAAACACACCGCCATTGTAGGGAACAAGCATTAAAATAGAATACTGTGAATCCTATTGCTTTTCAACTACTGAACAAGACTGGACATATTTATCGCGACGACATAACACTGGAAGAGGAAGAAACATTTCTCTCTTCTTCTTCTTTCTTATTTTCCATGCGATCGTTGTTCAGGAGAAGAAAAACACAAACAAACAAAAAACACGTCTTTAAACTGAAAACATTGTGTGTGCGCGCGCGCGCGCGTGTGTGTGTGTGTGTGTGTGTGTGTGTGTGTGTGTGCGTGCGTGCGTGCGTGCGTGCGTGTGTGCGCACGCGCGCGCGCGTGTGTGTGTGTGTGTGTGTGTGCGTGTGTGTGTGTGTGTGAGCGTATGTGTGTGGGGGAGGGGGGGGTGGGGGGGGGGGGAGGGGGAGGGGGGGGGGAAGTTGGAGGTGGAGTGATGTGGGTGTGTGAGTGTCCCTTAAACAATTTCAATAAAGGAAGCAGTGTTGGCCTTTGTTTTAGAACACACACAGACACAGGCGAACAGATACACAAAGCGCACGCAGTCGAAATTTTAAAATGATATGCTATACAGTTTGGGTACTTTACAGAGAGAGCGGACGGCGGGGAGGGATAAAATTGAGCGCGCGCACGCACGCACGCACGCACGCACGCACGCACGCACGCACGCACGCACACACACACACACACACACACACACACACACACAACACACACACACACACACACACACACACACACACACACACACACACACACACACACCAGGAAACATACATGCAAAAATGGACAATAGTAACATAATAAGCCGTAAACAAACTGATAGGTAAGATATCTCTATCTATACATATAATGGCAATGGTATGGCAATGAACGTTGTAATTAGAACTGCAGTAATAATGTATTACCGCTACTACCGTTGGTACTATGAACAGAAATTGGGAAGATGAGATAAACATAATTTAAATCGACATTTTGCATACATAGTACAGAACCGGAATATTATCAAGACAGTAAATGTACCATACCACCCCAGGATAATAATAATTATATGTATACATACATTCTTAAACACATACACACATATGCCAGCTGAAACAAACATTAGGAAAACTATAGTGCTGCAGGGTTGTTGTTCAAAGCTTAGTCACTACAACAGTATTGAAGAGCCTTAGATCTGAATGTAACAACTGAGCATCAGATCCAAGCATTAGATTTTAAGATTTCCGAGTAGCGCATTGCAATAAGAAGACCCAGAATACGCAAAACGTATTTTACAGATGCCAGTCCTTCTTTTCGGTAGTGTGAGGATGCTATTTTGTGAGTTTGGGGTTGCTGCATGCTCCAGTGTGGAGAAGATGTCTCAGATATGGGGCTCATTTGTTATGGACAACTTTGTGCACTAAGATGAATTTATTATACTCGTTAGCACTGGCGAAGCATCTCAAAGAATTTTGGCTGCACGTTTGTGTACAGACTTAAGCTTCTCTGTATGTACATCACTTCAGCTGTCCCATGCATTAACGACAATTATGGGCATGATGTGCGCGTAAAAGAAATGTATAATACAAGTTTCACTGTGACAATAGTGTCTGATACGAGACAGCAAATACACATTTTTTTTAGCAACAGCGTTAGTAATACTGACGCTGAGAGAGAGAGAGAGAGAGAGAGAGAGAGAGAGAGAGAGAGAGAGAGAGAGAGAGAGAGAGAGAGAGAGAGTTACCTGACAAATATCTCCACACCCGTCTCCTCCATGTTGCGTTTAATTCCCTTCCAAGACTGACGCAGGTTGAAAATTTGCTTGGCGTTCATACCCAGCTTTTCCATGGACAAGGTGGAGGGCTCGGGAAGGGCTGTAAACCCTTCCTCCTTCCCGTTTCGGATCTTTCCGTCCACCTTCACGTCCGTATCCAATGCCTCTTTTACATCTCCTTTACACAGCCGACAGCCCATGTTGAAAACGGCGTTGAAGAGTAGCGCAAGAACAGAGAAAGGCGTTTCGTCGTCGCCGTGAATACACACACAATCGATGATTCTTCTTACAGCAAAACACTTCGCGTATCCTACCAGCTCACCAGCAAAGGGAAACACACATGACTGTCTAGAGGCTGAACCCGAGCGATGTCACTGGAATGGAGTGATGTCGTAAGCACACGATCAAGGTTCTCGCTTAATGCCGAGTAGGCCTACTTGGCGAACGAACGAGCAAATAAAACAAGACTTTCAGAAGCGGTAGTCGAGTGACGTCGTAAACACATAGTCCTGGTCTTTCCCATTGCACAGCCTGCATTCTGCGAACGAACGAGCAAAATAAAATAAACAAATAAGCACACAGATCATCAAGTTCTCACACTGAAGGCAGATCCCGACGGGCTGAGCAAAATGAACAACACGGTTGAATGGCCATGCAATGCCGTGAACACACACTCCAAACAACCAGATTCTCTCAGAGTACAACACTTTGCAAACAACTGAGCAAAATAAAACCGCAAGATGTAAAATTCGGGCTCTGGTTTTGCAATTTTCGCGAAAATTGTCCTTCCATTGAAACTTATTCGTATTTCCCCATCAATCTGCATCACATTAGCGTCTTTCGCTAGATAAGTGTCTGGTAAGGCTGAGGGGAATAATGTTAATGTCCCAGTGGCTGCGTATAACTTGTACATACATTTTACGTGAAACCTGTACATACATTTTACATGTAACTTGTACATATATTTCACCTGAAACCTGTACACACATCGGTACTTTAGTCGCCGTCGCTGACATGTTCTGAAAACCGTACTAGACTCTATTAGATGATGCTTTTATTAGTTTCGAGACCTGTTTGGGTAACGCAGACCCAACCGCAGACTTTACATCATTGCTTCTTCAAGCGTATGGCATGTTTCGAAATGAACAGTTCTCCCTCAAATGCAACCTAGACTAAGTTCCGTGCTAGACAGACTAGGGCTTCGGGACACAGAATATAACGTGTTAAAATATATTTTCACTTTCCTGTCCGAGACGGACACGAGCCACGCTCATTCTCCGAAGTATGGTTGAAGGCGACTCGCGTTCTGCTGATGATACATTTCGCTAGTAGCTATCACCAAACCGACGTGGGTCCATGGATCCCCATGACCACCACAGGAGAGGCGTCGTTACACTCTGCGGCCTCTTTGAATACACAGGATGCCGGTGTGCTTGAAGTCAACTCCTGTCATCTTCCAGCCTTTGGTGCCGGCCACGGCAGGAATGTCCATTCTCTTGGTCTACCTGGATGACCTCGTCTACTCAGACCTTCGACGAGCACTTTGGATACTTAGAACGGCTCTTGCAACGTGTGACTGAGACAGGGCTCACGTTGGAACCAATCAGCAAGTGCCAGTTTCTGAGGCGCCAGGTCACGCACCTTGGACAAACCATCTCCACTGAAAGAGTGAGCTGCCAAGCTGGCGAAGCAGAGCATGTGCAGGGCTGGACTACGCCGAGAACAGCAACTGAACTGCGCAGTTTCTGAGACTTGTCTAGCTGCTACCGCCGCCTCATCAGTGGGCTCGCTAAGACCGCTGGACCATTGCATGGACTGGTGAACGAGACCCGCAAGAGCCCAACGGAAAAAGACAGCCAGCGTGTCCAACCGTTGGGATCCCAGCCTGGAGGCACTGAGTCCATGAAATGGGCCTTAGCAACTGGCTCTGTGCCTGGCTACGCCGGCTACGCCAGACCTTTCATGTCGGAGACAGGTGCAGGTTATGGTGGACTCAGCACTATCCTGCCCCAAGAACAGGGCGAAAAACAACACGCCTCAGGCAGAGTGAAGAGAGCAGCCCCTCCTACAGCAGGCACGAAGCTGGAATTTCGTGCCATTAAATCGGCCATCACTGAAAAATACCGCCAATACTTGCTTGGAGGGCATTTCACCGTCATCACGCACACAATCCGTTGACCTATTTCCGCTTTGCAAGGTTACACGCGCTAGACCAACGACGAGCATCTCAGTTGGCACAGTTCCACTTTGAAATAAAACACGCGTAATGGGACAAAGTCAACCCCGCCAACCTAAGAAGTTGGCTGCACTATAGAAGAAGGACGAACAGACTTACGCCTGCCAACACGTAAACCGGAGAAAACGGTTCCGGCAGCGAAAGTATTCCACGGGCGTCGCAGCGGACGACCAGAGCGTAACGACCAGAGCGTAACGACCGGAGCGTAACGAGAAATGACAGTTCAGTTTCTCTATACATCTGTGTCGCATCTCCCTTATAGCAGCATTCGGCTTTTCATTAACAACACCCCCACCCCCCTCCCCAACCGGAAACAGAGTCAGTGAACCTTTGTCATATATTCCTTACATACGATCGATTACCATATCCAGACATAAATCTAGTTTTTTTTAACCTGAATTGAACAATTCCCGTACGGTTGGACGAAGTTCCCAAAGTCGGCCCTATCTAATTAGATAACTGTTCCTCTCATTTATGTTTCACTTGTCCGATCTATGATGGAATACTGTGCCATGACCCTGACATGCTAGAAGGCATATAGCGCCCAGGGACACGATTTATCAAGAGGGACCTGTTGCAGTACGTTTTGTCACCACGGCACATTTTGTCACTACGTGGTGACAAAACGTGCCGAAAGGTCCACTCGCCTCACGTTTTGTCACCCCATCGCCAGCAACACTAGAATCTGTCTTTCCTCTTCCCTCGGTGTGTGTGTGTGTGTGTGTGTGTGTGTGTGTGTGGTGTGTGTGTGTGCGTGCGTGCGTGTGAGTGTGTGTGTGTGTGTGTGTGTGCGTGCGTGCGTGCGTGCGTGCGTGTGCGTGCGTGCGTGCGTGCGTGTGTGCGCGCGCGTTTTATTATCCCTGCGTCAGTGCTAAACTGAAAGTTTGTATTGCCTTGAGTAGACTACAAGGCTACTGTTGCCTTTATCTCTGTGAGCTATGTCAAATAATCATGATTATATAAAGACCGGTCGTGTGGGCGTGTGTTGTGTATGTCCTGTAAATATGTTTGCTGGAATGATTGCTATGGTTCGATGAAACCGAAGGTAAACGAGGACTGACATTGGGTGTGGTGACTGCTTTTGTCAGACAGTATCATTGTACAGCGCCTAGTGATGTTTACAACGTAATATGTGCCCAACAAGTCGCCTGTATTATTCATTATTATTTTTCCCACCTACTCTCAGGTCATGTAGACATTGTGGTTGAACCTCTTTTGCAAACCGTCACTCCTGACCCTGACTAGCTTTGATCCTTCCACCGACAATAAATCCCCGCTGATAGTTGTTCTTTAAGTACAGGAGGTTACTCCACTGTGTCGGCCTTGCTGCTCGCACCGTACACTAGCGTTAGAAGTCAAGTTAAAAGTGGCGTGGTCGCGAAGCAAAGAAGATCAAAGCAGCAGCATCTGTTTATTATTCCACGGATCCATCAAGCTTTCAAACGAACTGCGGAGAAAGGTATACTACTTCTGAAGTTCAACGACTTGCACACCACTGGTGCTGAACATTTTAAAAACTGTACATTGTTTTTGTTTTGTTCTTTATTGTTTTTGTACTATTTATTGCTGTTATTTTCACTCACTCAAACACACACACACACACACACACACACACACACACACACACACACACACACACACACACACACACACACACACAATACCGCATGTACTGATATCCAAGTTAAAAAAAATGCCCGCACGGTTTGTGACAAAACGTGGCGTCGTGACAAAACAAGACTACTCTTCCTGGGAGCCAGGCTGTGTCACGACCATGCTGGCTGAACTTGATCAGAAACCTCTCCAAGAACGCAGAAAGCAGCAGTGGCTTCTCTTCCAGTACTAGGCAGTCACTGGACAGTTCCCAGAGGTACCATCGTAGGACCAGACCTACATCACCCCTGTCGGGAACAAGAGGCCTGTTAGACCAAGGACCATCTAAGACTACAAGGACCAGAACATTGCAGCGCAGTTTTTAAGAAACAACTTGAACTGCTTTAAGTTGAACTTGGTAAGACACACAACTTCTTCCCAAGGACTGTGAGAGACTGGAACAACCTGACTGAATCCACAACATCTACAAAGTCGATCGGGGAATGTTTTCAAGACCTCCTCTCGATTCCTGTATCTGATCTCTCTGATCAGAACTAAAGTGTGAACAGAACATTTTAGCCATTCTAAGACGCGCGCATGTGTGTGTGTGTGTGTGTGTGTGTGTGTGTGTGTGTGTGTGTGTGTGTGTGTGCGTGTGCGTGTGTGTGTGTGTGTCCCCATTTCGTCCAGTTGATGTATATATGCCAGAAGTGGTCCTACCGGTGATATTGCCAACGTATCCAATCAAGACCAGGAATCTCCCCGTTTTTCCGTCGACATTTATGCCAGTACATGGCCCAAGTCGACGTAACCATCAAGATCAAGGAAGATCAGGACCAACAAAGGGAGCTAATTAGAGTTCCGGCGAAAGACGTCACATAGACACAACAAAAACGACTGGAATCGCCTAAGGTAACTCTCACCTCGTATGCGAATAAATAAAAGATAATGTATTCCATCAAAGATACGTACATTCTCATTCATCGTGAATCATTAGCAGATACACACAAGGGTTTCGTCTGTAGACATGTTGACGAAAAATGACATCATACACATTAATGACGTCAAGGCTTCGTTTCACATATAATAATTAATGCCCCATGACCCCTGAGGCATGCCTTTTCCTCAGTCTACACTTGAGGATGTACCTCTGGTGGAGTTTATTTACCTTGTAATTTAAACGCATGCGAGGTGAGAATTACCGTAGGCGACTCAGGTCTTTGTGTTGTACTTGTGTGACGTGTTTCGAGCGCTAATTAACTCCCTTGTGTGTTGATTTTCAGTCTACCAATTTCACAAAGTTTCAGACGTAGGAAAATCAGAACGCGTACGTACGTATGTTTAATGTGACGTCAAACATAAATAAAGAGAGATCACGAAAGCGCGCCTTCCAAGATGAAAGAACTGGATCTAGCTCCAGAAGTAACTCACTCTTTTCGATGAACTAAATCTAGTATGTCAAGTGAAGTCCAGTACTTCTTTAAATAAAACGTGGGTGCTACACATGAATAAGAAGCAATGTGTACATATATAAGAGATTCACAGCTTAAGAGTGCGCAGTAACAGGCAAGGTTAAAACCACAAGTATTATTCAAATAAAGTATATATTGTATATACTACTCATGGAAATAAACTATTAAAACAAATAAAGACAACGACAGCAAACAGTGTCACACACATTATGTGATTAACAGATAACACATTTCTGAAACAGAACGAGGCCAAGTGTTCGTGCAGAATCAACACACAAGGGAGTTAATTAGCGCTCAAAATACGTAACATAACAACAAAGACCTGAGTCGCCTACGCTAACTCTCACCTGGCATGCGTGTAAATACAAGGTACATAAATAGCGCAAGTACAGTTACCGCTGTTTTCATATTATCCCTTTCCACCTACACCCACAATCATACACCCTCTCCCCCCTTCCACACATCCATACACCCTCCCCCTCACCCCCCTGCCACACATCCACACAGCTGGGTGGTTTTAAAAGCTGTTATACATATATATACAGATAGATAATTACATGCAAACACTTATTTTCCTTTAAAAGATATACAGTAATATAGATACACCCGCCTCCGCGCGCGCGCGCACACACACACACACACACACACACACACACACACACACACACACACACACACACACACACACACACACACACACCGGCCTACCAGCCGTCTTTCTAGAACACTGCATGATAATGACATACTGGATTCGTCTCCTACTTACTGCACGCTGGTCAAAAATCTACTTCTCTCTCCCTCTTTTTCCCCTTCCCCCCTCCCTCCCCCCCCCCCCCCCCCAACCTCCTCTCTCCCGCGCGGTCTGTTAGCCTTTGAGCTCCGTGTTTTTGATGAGTCCAGGGTCCTCCGCGTCAACCAATCCTAAAACTTTGCTGGCGTTCTCTTTGAATTCCAATTACGACCTTTTGCTTTCAAGACCTCGTTCGATTTCCTGCGTGGTTGGGAGAGGGCTGTGACACCTTGAAAGGGAGGCGCGGGCCACTCTCCCTAAGCCGACGCTCCTTTTTTCTGTCTGTTTTATTTGTTTAATCGGGAGATGCAGATTAAATTTCCCTCCCAGCAGACTCCTTTGTTGTCAAAGAAAGGACCGTGCTCCTTCGGCAGATCTGTCACCTTCCTGTACTTTCATCCAACGTCTGCTGTCGTTGTTGTTGTCGTTGTCGTCGCTGGCGGTAGAATAGTTGGCTCTTTTTTCTTTTTTTTCTCTCTCTTTTTTTTCTTTTTTTTTCTCTCTCCCGCTTTCTTTACAGGTTCAGCAATTACTCAGCTTATCCAACGCCCTACGGGCGATTATTCTTTATGGGAGAGCGTGCCCGTGTGTGACTTATTCGCCGGTGTGGGCACACAGGCAAAGCACACAAGCAGCATCGCTCGCACACAGGAAACCGAAGACAACGGCCCACAAACCTCTTGATTATTAGCTGGTCGGCCTGAGAGGTAGGTAGTAGGCTACACCAAGTTAGTTCTTGGATTCTAACGTCCCATCATCTGCATACGGTCATCTAAGGCGACACCGAGATAAGGTAAGAACAGATACGTACGATTTGTGCTGTATTTGTTTGGCTTTCACATCATTGTATACATAAACGATTACGCTCAGTACGATACTGTGCTACTGACTGGCTGTCGTCGCAGTTTCTATGACCTTGACCTGAATTCTGTGTCTCAAGGACATCGCGAAAGCAAAATTTCAAATATGTTTCTTTCAATAAATTCCAAGCGTACCTCATCAGATTTGAACTATGTGTTAGCTGGTTATTCTTGGAGTCTAACATCCCATCAGCCGCATAGGCTCACCTCTGGGCAAAACACTTAGTGTACTCGTCACGTAAAATGATAAAATCTTCAGAAATGGACGCCGGTGTATGAGTTACGGACGTCACACCCTCTGCACCTTCCTCTCTGGTTTTATTTTTCCATTTTTCGTCTTTTAATCCTTTTATTTTCTCCATTTATTTCCTTTTCTCCTTTCTTAATGAATATATTTTGCTTTAACTTTGGCCGTTACTCAGACGCTGTTTAAATGACAAAATGCAAATTTTTCATGGTGGTCCCGACATTTGAAATTCGAAGCACTTCCTCACACGTTTCAGTGGCATTAATCAAATTTAAGGTCTCGGTAATGCAGCACGAAGAAAACCCGAAACCGAAACGTGTGCTACTTATTGTGATCGAATTAGGGAGTTCATTCAATTTTGCGCGCGCGCGCGCGCGCACACACACACACTCACACACACACACACACACACACACACACACACACACACACACACACACACACACACACACACACACCTCAGGGCAATATAAATGTTTGCAAGGCAGATTTGAAAGACATGACAGAGGCAGCGTGATGGACAAAAACAGGAATTCAGAAGCTGCATAGTGCATGTTACAAGACGCTGGAGCCTGGTCAGAGAAAGAGCGCAGACCACGAGACTTCGTGCGAAGGATGGCATTCTAAACATTCGGTGCCTGCAGAAGAGCGGAACTGCTAAGAAGGAGTGTAAAGGTGAAGAAGGTCTGAGAGGTAGACGGGGGCCTGATGAGAGATGATCTTAAAATACAGCCATCATGATATTTTTAGCAGACTCAACTACAACGTTCATGTTTGCTTTGTTTACCTGGGTCCACTAAGGTCACAGGGGAGGGGGGGGGGGGGGGGGGGGGGGGGGGGGGAAGAAAGAAGAAAAAAACAGAGGAGGATGAAAAAGGTTTTATATAACATGAAAATAAGGATATATATATATAAAATAGATATATATATATATATATATATATATATATACACGCTCAGATAAAACCATTACGGTTATGCCAGTACGAAAAGTTTTTCTTTTTTTCTTTTTTAAACATAATAAACGTTAAACACATTTTAAAACTAGTCCATCGTAAAAAAAAAAAAATAAAGTTCTTGTTTTGTCAAAAGCGGTAAAAAGTGGGTAATGGAGATCAAAGCAGTGACAGACCGCCCTCCAAATATAGTATATTTTCATTTTGAATATGAGACGAACGATACTTACTTTCCCTGTTCGCAGTTTGCAGACTTCATAACTGACACATTATTGATTGATGATCGCTTATATAGCGCTATTCTCCGCTCTCTTGAGCAGACTCACTGCGCTCGCATGTGATTCTACATGAGTGACTAGCTTTTTACAGCGCGTTTTTTTTAAATATCCACCGAAGTGGTGTACTTACAGCGCTGGCATGGCTGGTGCCACATGAAACTGCAGCCGTCTCGGCGCAAGTTCTGTGTACACCATACAACCATGCGTAAGGTGTATGCGTGTTTAGCTGTAACCTGCCACCTGCACTTTTGGCAGAATGACCGGGATCTTTTACGTGCTACTGCGGTAACACGGGGGTGGAACGGATACCGAAATAAGAGTCAGCACAGAAAGTCGGCCCTGGAGAAGAAAATTCTCCCGCCGCTCCTGCAGCGATTCGAACCCGCGACCTTTCAATCACGAGTCCGGCGCTCTAACCACTGAGCTATCCCCGCCCCTAAAAAAACCCCCTATTGCTTTATAAAGCAAACATGCAGGCCAGCCACTCACAATCACTGTACGGGAGTGCTCGCAGACTCGGAGTGCGGTATTTCGAGCGTGTGTACTAACTACCCGCGCTAACAAGCAACATGCTGTCAGGCGAGAGACAACTCCGGCCTCTGACGTAAGGTCGAAAGAAAGGTGGCGGCATGCACCCACGTGTTGGAGAAATTTGCCGGAACGTTACTTGCTCTCTGCGTCTGTCTCTCGCTGTTTCTCCCTCTGTCTCTCTGTCCGTCCGTCCGTCTGACTGTCTGTCTGTCTGTCTCTCTGTTTCCCTCTCTCTGCCTGTCTCTCTCATGTGCGATCAGTCTGTGTCTGTCCATCTGTCTCTGTCTCTCTGTCTCTGTCTCAGTGTCTGTCTGTCTCCCTCCCCCCCCCCCCCCCCCCCATGTACGATCAGTCTATCTCTGTCTCTCCCACTCTCTCTGTCTCTCCCTGTCTGTCTGTCTGTCTGTGTCTGTCTGTCTGTCTGTCTGTCTGTCTGTCTGTCTGTCTGTCTGTCTGTCTGTCTGTCTGTCTGTCTCTCTCTCTCTCTCTCTCTCTCTCTCTCTCTCTCTCTCTCTCTCTCTCCCATGTACGATCAGTCTGTCCCCTTTTGTGTGTGAGTTGACCAAAAGGGAATAATGGATCAAAACTGTCCGATACTGATACCTGGCTGTGGAAAAAAGCTTGCAGACTCACGTCTCCGCGTGCTGATACTTATCTGTACACATTCCTGTCATAGGTCATATACTAATATTTAAAGTATTCATAAAACGCTACATCTTGTCCGTAGAGACTATTCTAAGCGCATACACGCACACACACACACACACGCAAAAAGGCGCCCGCACACACGAGCATACTAAGCAAATATAGACAAAGCTGCATTTACAGATAATTATGAACACGCTGGCAAGCGCCTCTGGACGGCGACATAAACATGGAGATGCTAACAGACGGTGTACACTTCGGGACGCTGACAAAACTCTTCTGAAGCACCGTCTTAATTGCACACTCATTTCCCTCTTTTTCTATTTGTCCGCGAGTGTGGAATGGATAGCGTTGAACGGGAACTTTGATCAGTGTCGCGATAGCTCCGCGGTATAGCCAAGGTGGGCGGAAAGCCACACAGGGAATGGACAGAACATGTCCTCAATTCGCACTGGCAGTCGAGATCCAAGTAGTTAAAACAGCAACGACAAACCAGTGGGCAACTCGTAAACGTCAGTTAAATAATTCTTTGACGAAACGAACCCAGACTTTCGATTCAAGACTCGAGGAAAATGGCCGACGCTGACCTGGCACGCGATCTGCATTTGGCCAATCAAAAACTTAGTTGTCCTTGCGGTGTTCCATTTGCTGTAAGGGCCGAGATCGGACAGCTAGATCAGCATTTTGTTTTCGTCTACAATCAGCCGATTTTGTGTACACGCGTTTTCGTGTGACGTCTTTCGAGCCTTACGGCCTAATCAATTTCCCCGTTTGCTGATTTTACGCACGCGCTCCAGTCCTTGCTCCGTTTCAGACTGTTTTTGTGTACACTTGTTCTCTACGTCGTATTCGGCGTTATGGTACCTGTATAATAATATACTCTGATTATGACATCCCAAGATATCAGAATGAAATATTAACTATGTAGGTGTTAAAAATACAGTATATCTGGACACTGGAATAAACAGAGAGATGCTGGCATACAATATCAGGATGCTAATATAAATACGAAGACTCTAACATTCGCTATCAGTATATTAACGTAACCGTGGAGATGCTAACATACGTTATCGAGACGCTTGCATAGATATGGAGATGCGGCACTGATGAGGATGCCAACATAAAGAAGAAAAACTGGAGATTCCCAGTTAACATACCGCATGAGCACACGAGTATACGCAAGAGGATGCTAAACATAAGCTGTCAGCATGCGGACATATAGGCCTACAGGTTCTTCAGCCTATATCACTAAATCAACCTTGTTCGATTCGGTGTTTGTGTGTGTGTGTGTGTGTGTGTGTGTGTGTGTGTGTGTGTGTGTGTGTGTGTGTGTGTGTGTGTGTGTATGTGTGCGTGCGTGCGTGCGTGAGTACGTGCGTCCGTGCGTCTGCGTGCGTGCGTGAGCGCGAGGGAGGGTGTGTGTGTGTGTGTGTGTGTGTGTGTGTGAGAGAGAGAGAGAGAGAGAGAGAGAGAGAGAGAGAGAGAGAGAGAGAGAGAGAGAGAGAGAGAGAGAGAGAGAGAGAGAGAGAGAGAGAGAGAGAGAGAGAGAGACGCAGTGTATATGCTTGATTTCTGTACATGTATATTACGCCACTCCTCCGCCTCCCATCTCCTTTTTTGTTCTTGTTTTTGTTAGGCTTTACTTTTGTCTTTCTTTTCTTTCTTTTAAATTTGCGCTTTAGAAATGGTCGTTACTATAAAATAGCAGGTGTAAAATAGCAGGAAGACGCCAACGCACAACTACCTCAGGATGTCGATTCCCGAGACCGTGCAGGACACCGGCAAAGCTACGCCGATCAATGGCGATAAGGTACGCCATCAGGACGCTAGTGTCAATACATGCAGATCGTGCCAGGAATAATGAACACACGTCAGCAGGGGCTAGGGGCCACCTGTGCACGGGACGTGGTGCCAGCCTAGACCGCCCCTGCAGCTAGCACTGTCCTCGGCACCATTGTCTCCCCCCCCCCCCCCCCCCCCCCCACCCCCACCCCGATCACCCGGACAACTGGCGGTGACTGCAGGGAGGGAGGGAGGGAGGACGCTCCATCATCACGGAAGGGATCGAGGATGTGGAACATCCGGTCAGTAATTACTCATTACCAGTTTCCGCTGACAGCTGGATGGTTTGAGGCGCGGATCTGGATAGAGGTGGTGTCTGCTTTCGGTTTAACAGTTTGTGTCCGTTTCTGATGAGACGGGGTGGGGTGGGGTAGGGCGGGGAGACATAGCGTGGATGGTAATGCTGGGGTGGGGATGGAGGGGCGGGATGGGGGGGGGGGGGGGGGGGGGGGGTTGGAGACAACGGGAGGTCACCTTAGTGCTTCCATTGCCCTCGAACTCTGAAGGGAGGTTCAGGGGTGTTCCAGACAACCCGTAGGACGTTTTTGGCGAGGCCTGCTCACTGCCATGCCAAGTCGTGGGTGACATAAAAGAGACACTGACCGCTTAGGCCTACTTCTTTCTGTCAGCTACACGTCTTCTAACTGAACTGCTACCTAACTTCCTCTGTGCACGTGCTCGCGTACGCGCGCGCACACACACATATGCATATACACACACTTCTGTACACACATACACACAGAACACGTACACTCACAATAAGGACGAAACACAATTTATCAAACGAGGAGAGAGAGAGAGAGAGAGAGAGAGAGAGAGAGAGAGAGAGAGAGAGAGAGAGAGAGAGAGAGAGAGAGAGAGAGAGAGAGAGAGAGAGGAAACAGCAAGACAGAGATACAGACGTTTCCATCCGCCAGCACACGGTTGTGTTACTATTTTGCTCCAGCAGTGTCAGTTAGGTCAATTCCTGACGAGAGCTACTTGATTGGTTTTAGAGATCATGTCTCTTGCTGGCCGATCAGCCGGTGTTTGCTTTGCTTTTTGCACACGGACTTCCCAGCGGAGGCAGCCACGACAGGCAAAGCGCATTAAGGAGCAGGGGAGATGCTCATTATTAAACACCGTGCTTGGAATCAAAGGCAACTGGGAAGCAAAACCCACCTACAATAACAAAATCAAGGCCGCAACAGCCGCCGGGAATTGAGTGCGAGCCCGCCCGCCACTGGTGCCAGAATCAATTGGAAGGCGGACGTGACGATCAGGACTGATCAAAACTGCCTCGCCACCGGCAGAGGAAGAAAGAGGCGAACTCGATCCCTTCTGAATTTCGGACCGTGTCAAGCTCGCTACGCAGACGTGTGTGTGTGTGCGTGCGTGCGTGCGTGCGTGTGCGTGTGTGTGTGTGCGTGCGCATATCTGAGTGGGGGTGAGAGTGGAGGAAGGGGGGGGGGGGGGGTTATCAAACTAAGTCTAGTTGCAGAAGCATCAGCAGTTTAGAAAATACAGTCCTGTTTTGATCATATACGCCCTAAACGTAACCTTGACCTCGAAGAGAGCGAACCAATCTGTTCGCAGACACTCCATCCAAACACCAAGTATAGTTACAGAAAATTCATATTCGGACGAATAGTCTCTCAATAATTCTGAACCATCGCTATGACTTTGACCAGAAACACATCAGTTTCACAGGCACACTCGGTTATGGAAATACACCTGGAAAATAAGTCTGGTTGCAAAAAGATCAGCAGTTCAGAAACAAGCGTCAAAAACAAAGCAAACAAAAAAATCACGTTATATTTTAATACAACCATCTCTCGCAGTGGCCTTGCCCTTCAAGACAGCCTCCGTTCCTGTGGCGTGGCAACCGGCCAGATAATGACCGATGCACTATCATGTCAAGTCTGCCTACAGAGGGATGAATGGTTCAGAAGATATCGTCCGGACAAAAACTGGAGAAACTCCGGTCAAAGAAAAACACGAACAGACAGACTCGGGGATTCGATTAAACTTAGTTACGTGTGAAATACCGATGTCACACCTCTAGCTCATTTACGTTTATTTTTTAGCTTTTCAGCAACATGTTTTTATCATCATAACAGAGAGAGAGAGAGAGAGAGAGAGAGAGAGAGAGAGAGAGAGAGAGAGAGAGAGAGAGAGAGAGAGAGAGAGAGAGAGAGAGAGAGAGAGAGAGCCAAGGTGCGCTGCTTATGAGAACGCAAGTACTATTTATAAGTTACAAACACGTGATCGAGAAGGTCAGAGACTACAGGTATTGGTCATTTCTCCCCCTTCTGGGTTAATACGGAAATTCCACCTAAGCCCAGCTAACACCACGGCTATTTCAAAACCAGCCAATTAGTGGGAAATAGATACGTCACTCCTGATCATGTACTTCTCTTCAAGTTAGATAGATATCTACCTTTGTTCTTTGTTCTAAGCAAGATCGCGCGCGCACACGCACGCACGCACGCACGCACGCACGCACGCACGCACACACACGCACGCACGCACGCACGCACGCACGCACGCACATACACACAAGAAAAAGAAAGAAAGAAAGTCAGTAAGAAAAGCAGCCCAGACTGACTCACACACGCGCACAAAAGAAAAAGAAAGAAAGAACGATAAGCACAAAAAAATAGCAGCGGCCCAGACTGACATATATTCAATATAATCGAGACCCCCCCCGTCCACCACCACCACCACCCAACCCCACACCCCCTCCCATGAGAGAGATGGAGAGAGAGAGAGAAGACGAGAGAGAGAGAGAGAGGAAGAGATGAGAGTAGAGAGAAGAGAGAGAGAGAGAGAGAGGGGGGGGGGGACAGTTAGACCGCTAGATGGCTAAAACCTGCAGGTCACGAAACAGGAACACCCCCCCCCCCCCCCAACACACACACCCTCCCACTCCCCCCGGTACTCCCCCCGGCACTCCCCCAACCTCCAGCCACCTCCCAACCTCCCATCCTGGTTCTGCTGGGTCCCAGTGACGGTGAAAAGAGTATAGGCCGCCAAGGAGACTAGACCCATGGTCAAAGCCGCCCGTCTACACACTCGGGTAGACGGCCCGTCACTGACACAGTCGGGTAGACGGCCCGTCACTGACACACTCGGGTAGACGGCTCGTCACTGACACATTCGGGTAGACGGCCCGTCACTGACACACTCGGGTAGACGGCCCGTCACTGAGACACTCGGGTAGACGGCCCGTCACTGACACACTCGGCCCGTCACTGAGACACTCGGGTAGACGGCACGTCACTGACACACTCGGGTAGACGGCCCGTCACTGACACGTTCGGGTAAACGGCCCGTCACTGACACGTTCGGGTAAACGGCCCTTGCGCCTGGCCCCGGACTACTCTCTGACCAATCGATATAGATCGAAACAGGTCGACAGTGTGATCAGCCACTTTCATCGCCGCCGTTCACCTTTGACGCATGACCTGATCAGGGTAACGGCGTCTGTAAACCGACTGCTTAGTAAAGGAATAGCCGTGTCCAGTGCTGTCTGCTGGCGGCTCAGTTCACGTCGCCGGCGGGGTTTGGCCCATGATATATTATGTGATCTACATTTTCGGCTAAAGGCGTTCTCTCTCTCTCTCTCTCTCTCTCTCTCTCTCTCTCTCTCTCTCTCTCTCTCTCTCTCTCTCTCTCTCTGTATGTATATAATAACGTCTGTAATTTGATATCTACTCATCAGTAGCTTAGCAAGGACTAGTTGTTAGACATGTTTTTGACTGAACATAAACTACAATCCTTGTAAAAAAAGGTTTCGAGTTCGAGTTTCTCTCTCTCTCTCTCTCTCTCTCTCTCTCTCTCTCTCTCTCTCCTCTCTCTCTTTCTCTCTCTCTCCTCCCCACCCGTCTCTCTCTCTGTCTCTCTCCCCCCCCCCCCCCCACCCGTCTCTCTCTCTCTCTCTGGCTGGCTCCCTTCGCTTCTGCTTAGAGTTCTTGGTAAGTTTAAAAAGACAATTTATAATAAAAGTAAAAAATAAAAATAAAAGCTATGGTTAAGTGCGTGAGTGAAATGCACCACCACCATATAACCACTGATGATGATATAACAGTAGTGATATAGCCACTAAAACAAAAACAAAAACAAAACAAAAATGTCGACCAAGGGTTTAGTGCTAAGGTTTCAGGGCAAAACAAATAAGAATGAGATACAGAAGATGACGACAGAAGAAGAGAAGAAGAAGAAGAAGAAGAAGAAGAAGAAGAAGAAGAAGAAGAAGAAGATGGTGGTGGTGATGGTGGTGGTGGTGGTGATGGGAATGACGCAGAGAGGTGCAGGCAGAAGAAGCAAACAAAGCAGTCGAGAACACGTGACCAAACCTGCCAATCGGCATCAAACTGTTCGTGTCGAAATACTGATTACCAAATTGTATTCCCGCTAGCTCAGCATGCAATGGAAAACTGACGCATTGATTTCGCTGTCCCCTTCAGCCAGGCCGGGGGCCATGTAATAATAAAAACTGACCTGAAAGTAAGAGAGGAGATTAAATATGGGTGTCGACATGGGCTTCGGTAACACTGGCGGGTTGCTCTGTTGCCGAGTATCAGCGCTCGACAGCATGTGGAACAGTCGGTTCCGCGCTGTGCTCTGAGACTCGCTTCCTATACTGACGTTTACACAAGCTTTCGATTTGTCAGCCATTTTTTTACGTGTGTGTGTGTGTGTGTGTGTGTGTGTGTGTGTGTGTGTGTGTGTGTGTGTGTGTGTGTGTGTGTGTGTGTGAGAGAGAGAGAGAGGGGAGAGAGAGAGAGAGAGAGAGAGAGAGAGAGAGAGAGAGAGAGAGAGAGAGCGAGAGAGAGAGAGAGAGAGAGTTGTTGTTGTTGGTTTAAACAAGAATGTACTTAAACACAAAATAAAGATACAATGCAAGCTTCACGGGAACACCAACAAGCCTTGAGGCGTATGCGCGGTGCGCTCATTTACATACATGGTTAAAAAAAGGAACAGAAATGCTGCAGTTGTTGTCTTACTTTGCGTTTTGATGACCTCCCTCCCCCCATCACACACACGCACGCACGCACGCACGCACGCTCGCTCGCTCACGCCACGCACGCACGCACGCACGCACGCACGCACGCACGCACGCACGCACGCACGCACGCACACACGCACACACACACACACACACACACACACACACACACACACCGAAGTCGGTTTTTGTTTCTGTGATTTAAGACAGTGTGTTGGTCCTGGGATGACCTTGTGCAGCTCTATAGGACGCTTAGGTCCAAGAAACGACTCTCTATAAACCATAGTCAGCGTACTGCGTCAACTGGTGACATGCTCAGTGATTGGGCTCTCACTCAAGCGTTGAAATGTAAGTCATTTACCTCGCTCGACTGCAGCTGACATCCTCGTCATCAATGAACGCACGCCATTGGGATGCTTATCCTGAAGGGCTCGTTCACAACCCACCAATCTCGCTCTGTTGCTGTGCTGAAGGGCTCGTTCACAACCCACCAATCTGTGGCTCTGTTGCTATGCTGAAGGGCTCGTTCACAACCCACCAATCTCGCTCTGTTGCTGTGCCGAAGGGCTCGTTCACAACCCACCAATCTCGCTCTGTTGCTGTGCTGAAGGGCTCGTTCACAACCCACCAATCTCGCTCTGTTGCTATGCTGAAGGGCTCGTTCACAACACACCAATCTCGCTCTGTTGCTGTGCCGAAGGGCTCGTTCACAACACACCAATCTCGCTCTGTTGCTGTGCTGAAGGGCTCGTTCACAACCCACCAATCTCGCTCTGTTGCTATGTTGAAGGGCTCGTTCACAACCCACCAATCTGGCTCTGTTGCTGTGCCGAAGGGCTCGTTCACAACCCACCAATCTGGCGCTCTGTTGCTAGCTGTGCGTTAGCTTGTGACCCGAACGCGGCGGCCAGCCTTTAGGCTTTTCGCGCAGAATGTTCTTTCTGACGCTGTGATTGGCTGAAGCCGTAGGGGTGATTGGCAGCTCGGAACACTCTCCGGGGAGCTCTTTGTCAGCCACTACGTCCTTGGGACAGGGAACTGATTACTTTCGAAAGCTGCCGTTGTTCGACAAGTCTCCACGATTCTAAATCACATGACGCCTTACAGGATTAGATGGACACAGTGGATTTTTTGTTTCCTTCATTCGACTTCGTTTACCCGTTTAATCGACCCATCGTTGCACTACCAGCTGACAGGAGGATATTACTTTGCAATTGATGGATTTCATACTAACATAGGGGCTCTGAGGACTTTCAGACACTGGCGATAAGAACCTCTCTGCAGAGACAGTATTAAACATCAAGTAATCTTGACTTTTTTCTTTTCGGAATCGGGCAACCCTGTCAGCAATGACAGCTGATCAGGAGTGTACCAAGGAAATGGCACGGCCTCTTTGCTGTTTAAGCACATCCAACGAGTCCCTGGAGACTAGCACTCTTCAGTAACCATCTCCCAGAGCCACGCGATCACCATCAAGTCATCTGAACAACGCACTGTTCCCCGGGACTAGCTTGATGAGCTCACATAAAGATAACGAAAAAAAATGTGTGTGTGTGTGTGTGTGTGTGTGTGTGTGTGTGTGTGTGTGTGTGTGTGTGTGTGTGTGTGTGTGTGTGTGTTGTGTGTGAGTGTGCGTGACTAGAAATATAAAAAGATTAACCCCCCTCCCCCATCCACCTCCAAAAAATGCTTGGTTTTCCTGCAACAAAATGACGTCAAATGCCACCCGCCTCACTAAGCCGAATCAAGGGCCGGAAAAAAACAAAAAGGGGGAAAAAACAGAGTACAGTAAAATTGCGCCAGTATTGTATATGTACTCGGTCACACTTGTGTGGTACAGCGGTCACACCTACGTGATATACGGCCATACATGTGTGGTATAGCGGTCACACATGTGTGGTATACCGGTCACACATGTGTGATATACCACACATGTGTGGTATACCGGTCACACGTGTGGTATACACACGTGTGGTCACACCTGTGTGATATAATGGTCACAACTGTGTGATATGCCGGCTACACATGTGACATGTGTGATATACCGGTCACACATGTGTGGTATACCGGTCACATATGTGTGATATACCGGTCACACCTTTGTGGTATACCGGTCACCCCTGTGTGGTATACCGGCCACACCTGTGTGATACATCAGGCACACCTGTCTGATAAATCGGTCACACCTGTGTGATACATCAGGCACACCTGTCTGATAAATCGGTCGCATCTGTGGTATACCGGTCACACCTGTGTGATATATCGGGCACACCTGTGTGATAAAGTACCAGTCACAGAAGATGGCACTGTCGGCCGCGGTCGCGTACGCCATAGCACCAGTACCTTCGGCTCAGACGTAAGAAGATCCGAAAGCGTTAGTTAAGTGTTATCACAGACCACACTCCCAGCACCGCTTTGCGGCACCTTCCTCCAAACTCTGCCAGATTTAGTTACGTCACTGAAGGGGCACTCTTTATCTCCGCGCAGCTGTCCACCGACGCGGTCAGCGCCATCCGAAAGGTTCGGGTACTGATAAGTCTGTGGAAGCAACCTAGCGCCCAAGTACGCACGTAAACATGAGGCGCATCCACCCCGGTTTAAAAAAAAGAAGAAGAGTTCCGTCTCGATTCGAACGATTTTGGTTTTATTTGAGCTGGCGTAAGCAACATGGTCAGTTATAAAACAAACGTGTGATATAATTGGAGCTGTTTGTGACAAAATTACTTCTGTTTGAGCACCAACAAAAAGCTGCTCGTTAGCTGACAGTTTTCTGGGACCTATGGCGTAACTAAATACGGCAGTGGTTGAAGGAAGGATGTGGTAAACCAGTGCTTGGAGTTTGATCACAGACTTGTCTCGCGCCGTGCTGCCTCAGAGGAGTAAATAATTATAAAGACTGGAAATATCTCCGGCGGAAATTGGGGGGCGGGGGAAGATGGGGGTGGGGTGGAGGAGCAAAGGGTACAAGTCTAGCTACACCCAACTCCACACTGTCACCACACGAGCCTACCTGGCGATGGACAGAAATCTCACCCTTCGTAATCACAACGGTAGTTATAGTTGGTGCTTGGATTTTAACGATCCGTCAGTCGCAAAGAATCATCTCCGAACGAAGTAGTCAATAGTAGTAGTTGAGGTGGCGGTAGTAGTAGTAGCAGTAGTAGTAGTAGCAGCAGCAGCAGCAGCAGTAGTAGTAGTAGTAGTAGTAGCGGTAGTAGCAGCAGCAGTAGTAGTAGTAGTTATCAGTAGCAGTGGTAGTGGTTCTTTCTCCAAAACAGTACACCTGCTATGTTTTCCGTTCTGCGCTGTTATCTTCCACCGCCACGAGGCTCTGTTCATTATCTGTTTAAGCTGGTTGTAGCTTGTGGGTAGTGTTTATATAATCGTGTGTGCCGGTGCCTCTGTATGCGTGCTTGTGCTTACAATTCTTCTTCTTCTTCTTTTTCTGTGTGTGTGTGTGTGTGTGTGTGTGTGTGTGTGTGTGTGTGTGTGTGTGTGTGTGTGTGTGTGTGTGTGTGCGTGTGTGTTGGTTTTGTTTCTCCTTAACAGATGAACTGTAAAACAAAATTATTATTATTATTGTATTATGTTGTCGTTATAAAAAGTTGTAGTAGTAGTATTGGGTTTTTAGACATCGTCTATCTGATTGGATGGTTCATGATGTTAACGCCTGGACATCCACAGTCGTATTACGGCAACACGTGACACAAGTCACCAAACCACAAACAGAATTCCGATTTGTTGTTCATGTTCCACGTGAGTTAACGTTTTGATAGGGCTGGGAAATACATACAAATCGATCAGGCCGAAGCCAGAAAGGTCGAAGCCCTGGCAACAGACGAAGCATATGAGGCCATATTCTGACCTACTCCAGGCCTAAAGGTCGAAACCTCTGATAGCTGCAGGTTCCCAGCAAAAGGGAACTTATTTCAGCATCGGCGGCACCCTAACGCGGGAAAAACACCTGTCTCATAACAGCACCCAGCACCAGAACGTATGCACTTCAGATCAGTCATCACAAGAGACTAGCGACGTGGCTGGAATCAGAAGAGACTAGCGACGTAGCTGTAATCACAAGAGACTAGCGACGTAGCTGTAATCACAAGAGACTAGCGACGTGGCTGTAATCAGAAGAGACTAGAGACGTAAAGGCCCTGATGAACGCCACTTTTCTAATTGTGGAGGTCCAAATCCAACCTGTTTTTACGTTTGTTCCATATATTTGACTACTTTAGCAAAGAAGTGATATATACACACACACACATAATGGCCGGTTTCTTCTTAACAGAAGAAACTCATCTCAGACGTGAGGCTCTGTTAAAAGCACGGAACACAGAGATAAACCATCCGCCTTCCAGCTGAAGCAATGGCCAGATCAGAGAGAACGATGAACAAAGCCCAGGCGATCGAATTGCTTTCACTGCTGAGTCGTTGGCCCTGGGATAATTCCAGCACTCAGAAGTCAATCCAGCCAGTGTGAAGAAAAACGAAAAACAAAAAAACAAAACACGGGCCGCCAAACTCCAAGCGAAATCACACCAACACGACGGTCCGGTAAGCAGAACTTTAGGCGGAGGCGAGAAACAAACAAACAAAACAAAAAAAAGCAAGAGCAGAAAACAAAACCAAAAAAAACAACACGTTCTGTTTCCACTTCCAACGAAGTATGCACGGTTTTCGCTCTTTGTGTCCCAAGCGGCGACCCGACACACACACACACACACACACACACACACACACACACCACACACACACACACACACACACACACACACACTCACAGGAGAGAGAGACAGAGAGGGAGAGAGACACGCGCGCGTACACGTCCTGACGCTGCAGCAGAAAGAAGAGGACGAAGTCCAACACAAGGCTGCTGCCATGCACCACGACACCTGCCACTGCCCCCCTGGCCTTCCCCAGCGACGAGAAGAACCGCCGTATTGACCGCGGGCCTGCCTTCCGTCTCCAGCGCCTGGACAGGCAGCCTTCGTCAGGGTGAGAGCAGTCAGCGGGCGCCGACAGCTGGCCGAGTGGGGCGGCTGCTGCAGCAGCAACAACGTTGCGGGCGTGGGACTCTGGGAGACGGTTCGCCTCTACGCGGAGTTGGGGGTGGGGCTAGAATAATCCCCTGGAGGTCGTAGCCTGTGCCACTGGCCCACCCACCACACGCAGGGCTGCTCGCGGAACCCGAGTCAAGAACAAATGAAGTGAGGGCGGAAGTACGGAGAGGCGGTGATGTGTGGGACGAGGTGGAGGTGGAGGGGGAGGGGGGGAGGGGCGTGTTAGAGGCCGAGAACCTCCTCCTCCACCCCCATCCCCTCCTCTCCTCCCTCCCTCCCCTCTTCACACACACTGATGCTATCGACAAGCGAAGCGTTGGCCGTATTTAATTTGGTTTAGTGCGTCAGTCGGTGTCCGGCGAACGAGCTCGTCGGCATTCGTTGAGGCACGTCGGATCGCCGGAAGCCGATACGTGATGCGCCCCATTCTGCACGCGCCAACACCGCAACCTGAACGTGATTGCAAAACGGGTCACGCAGAGTGCAAACGCGACAAACACGTAACACTGACGGTACTTCCAACCAGCCCCGCTCAGTTCTGGCCAATCCGCTGATGTTTTCTTCACACGCTTTAATCCACCTGCCACATCTGGACTTTACCTAGGCTATTACATAAGCAAAGTGCAAATATCACACCATGAAGTCTAAGACACGGGAACTGCGGTTTAGGTCTAGAGTAAACGTAAAAATAATTCCAACATAGCGATTTACAAACGATGTGAAAGCTGGTTTGGATCTAAAACATGGCGAGGGATTCTTCCAGCACCACCAGCGAATACAGTCACTTCAGACCAGTTGACAGCAGACAGTCTCAGAACCGACCAGGGTCCAAGGAAAGCGTCCCTAGGTCTGAAAACATGGTAGCCTTGTTAGAGTTAAGGTTAGGGTCAGGGTTCCCAAGGAAAGCGTCCCTAGGTCTGAAAACATGGTAGCCTTGTTAGAGTTAAGGTTAGGGTCAGGGTTCGAATAACTAGAGGCGCTTCCTTAAAAATCGACCCACAACAGAAAACCAAGATTCTTTTGATTTCTTTTTTTTTAGCCCTTTGTCATTCGGATCACAGTTGACCTTTGGACGCAGGCCGTTGCACATAGCAGTAATATTCCAGCCTACCGTTGTGGTGGCCAGTTGATTAATTGATGACCGCTTTTGGATAGCTCTGTTCTCCGCTCTCGAGCAGACTCATTGCGTTTTTGTCGCATGTGATTCTAAGTGAGTGACTAGCTTTTTATGGCGCGTTTTGAATATCCACCGACGTACAGCGCTGTTTGGTTGTCACATAGCCGGTGCCACGTGACACTGCTGCTCTCTCTCTCGGCGCGTTCTGTGTACACCGTACACACAACCATGCACCATGTCACGTCCCTTCATGCAAAGCCACATACGTAGGGAGCCGCAGCATGAGTGTTTAGCTGTAACCTGCCACCTGCACTTTTGGCAGAATGACCGGGATCTTTTAGATGCTACAGCGGCAACACGGGGGTGGAACGGATACCGAAATAAGAGTCAGCACAGAAAATACACCCTGTATGTAGAAACAACATTCTTTCGCCGCTCCTGCCGGGACTCGAACCCCTGACCTTCCAATCACGAACCTGGCGCTCTAACCCCGCTCCCAATGAAGGCGGAGGGAGGGGGGTGGGGGGGGGTGGGGGGTGGGGGGCGTGAAACGGATCGGTTCCAGCGACTGCCACAACGACAGTCATTTGCGGAGGAACGCCTGCGAGTCCCCGATGCAGGGCCGAGGGACATGTGTGACAGAAATCGACCCATAGTCAGCAGCGATACCAACAGACACACAGAGTTCACATGGCGGTCACCCACCGCCTAGAAAGGGAAAGCGATCCGAAAGACACAGGTTGGCCTCAGAACGTCGAAAGTATGCAACTATTATTTGATTTTGTATGTGCATGCTTTATTTGTTTGCTCTATCAATATTTACACAAACGATGTCTCCCCCCCCCCTTCCCCCCCCCTTTCTTCTTCTTCTTCTTTCATATGTGTATTTTAATCTTTATTAGTAGTATTATTATCATTAATATTTCTACTGTTATTTTATTTCTTCTTCTTCTTCTTCTCTCTCTCTCTCTGGTTGCTTCCAATTTGAGCTTCTTGGAGCCCAGCTACAATATGTTGGTTGGTTCGGTCCGTCGCCAAAGAGAAGAAAAGCAATAACAGGGTGGCTGGTGACGTGTCTGACACCCTGGCCTTGTTTACCACGTTAAAGATACAGACTGCCGGCCACAAACTGCTGGCACCCATGGTCCTCTTTTGGCGACCTTCATCTGTCGATTTTTTAACAAAGAGGACGAGAAATCGATTGCCAAACTGATGCCTTCTCCTCCTCCCCCTCCCCTCTTTCTCTCTCTCTCTCTTACTAGGTAATAAAGTTTTGAAGTTGCGTCTCTTTCTTCCTCTTATGCTTCTTTTTAACTTCAGAAAACACGCAGTTTCTCTCTCTCTCTATCTCTCTCCACTTATGCTTCTTTTTAACTTCAGAAACACGTAGTTTCTCTCTCTCTCTCTCTCTCTCTCTCTCTCTCTCTCTCTCTCTCTCTCTCTCTCTCTCTCTCACTGGGTAATCAAGTTTTGAAGTTATGTCTTTCTTCCTTTCATACTTCTTTTTAGCCTCAGGATAAAACGTAGTCTCTCTCTCTCTCTCTCTCTCTCTCTCTCTCTCTCTCTCTCTCTCTCTCTCTCTCTCTCTCTCTCTCTCTCTCCTATCGATAATGCCTACGGTGCTTCATCGATTCGGTTCTACTTTAATCTTTACGTCAAACTATCATCTAACCTCTCGGCGCTGGTCGGGATACCACGGACGCAGAAATTAAGTAATCCCTGGTGACAGACCAAAGGTGTGAAAGGTTTCCATTCTTAAGCGCGGAGTCGGTCAGAAAATAGCGAGATGCACGTACAACTCACCTACTGACAGAAATCTGACCCCCCTGTGGGGTTCAGTTAACTGTTTTCCCCAGTCCCCTCCGGGCTTTCAACGCCGTGTAGCACAAACCTCGCATCACATTCTGCTCCTGAATGTATGGCTCGAGTTTCATTTGCCCTGAAATATCATTGGTTGTTGAAGCAATACGAAATGGGAGAAGGGATGGGGTGGTGTAAAAGCAATTCTAACCTTTTAGCGAGTGAATAAATTAACACATCTTTTTATTAGATTTTTTCTTTCTTTCTTTCTTTGTCCCTTTTTTTTTTTTACACGGTAAGGAAATTGCTAAGCCACACAATGGAGTTACTTTAAGGGCATACACTCAGGACCTGTTCGATTTCTGCATCCGAGGTACCCCAGTGCAAGAGGGAGGGTTCGGGTTATTCACTCGAAATCACGAAATGCTTTCTGTGAAGGTTTTCTCTTATCGAGAAGAGCCGCCTCAACGGTCTTGACATTTAGAGTTATGGTCCATGTGCCAGCGTTGCTTTAGGTCCACAGAGACGGCAACAAACTATTAAGGACGGGGAGCCCAGCACGTCCACTTCTTCTTTCACACAGCTCCTGAGCCTTTGGGGAGAGTTCAAAAGTTTAAAAAAAAAAAAAAAAATGGTGCTTAACGTCCACAGATACCATAAGGCTTATTAGGGACGGGGAGAAGGGGGTATGAAGATGTAAGTAAGTAAGTAAGTAAACATGGTGCTTAACGTCCACAGAAACCGTACGGCTTATTAGGGACGGGGAGAATGGGGGGAAGGGAGTATGGAGGTGGGGGGAGAGGGAGGTTATGTACCTATCGCTACACTGTCACCACCAGAATGACTTCTGCATTAAGATGAGCAGCGATGAGAGCCATTTTAATGTTTCAGTAGGAAGTGATGGACAAAGTCACAAGATAGTGTCCACAAACCACAACTTTTGAAGAGAAAGGAGAACCAAAGCAGATTCGAACCGAGGTCCCTCCGCTTACCAGCCTAACGCCTTACCGCTAGGCCAAACCGGCTCTCGAAAGGGAGAGTTCTTGTTGCTGTTACTGTTGCTGTTGTTGTTGAAGTGTTGCTTTACGTCCACAGAAACCGTAGGTTTATTAGGGACGGGAGCCCAGGACGTTCACCTCGACTTTCACACAGCTCCTGAGCTCTGAGGAGAGTTCTTTACACAAAGGCAGTATATATGGCCACCGACCATCGACAAAGAATAGCTCGGACACAGCTCAGTACGTTTAATTCGCACCACCGGAAACTGGAACAGGTAAACTATCTGACAGCACGGCATGATGTCTGAGCTGACACTGTTATAATGACAGCGTCAGCTTCAAGCAGGGTTTCCATCAGACTCAAAGGAAATGAGTACGGCTGACCTCCGGCTGTTTTGCACACGTATAATTATATGTATATACAAAGCCATCAGGAGCTGGGCAGCATGTTTGTGTGTACAGTACCTGCACATAGCCACTCTGGTCAAGGGATTTGTATGGCTTTTCATGTGCCTTAAGATTTAGGTCAGCTTATATAAAATTATTGTAACAGGCCTAACCATTTTTTTGTTTTTTGTTTTTTTTGTTTTGTTTTTGTTTTGTTTTTTTTTTGTTTTGTTTTGTTGTGTGTGTGTGTGTGTGTGTGTGTGTGTGTGTGTGTGTGTGTGTGTGTGTGTGTGTGTGTGTGTGTGTGTGTGTGTGTTTTTGTTTTTTTGTTTTGTTTTTTGCGAGCATTACCAATCAGGTCAGCGCTGGATTGGTGTAATTTTACCTCACCATTTGGGAATATCGGGAAGAAAAGAAACCGTTTTTAATACCCATGTTCGCTTTATCATAAACAAATACATACATATTACACGAAAGCGTTAATCAATTTTGTGCAATTCCTCGGTGTGTTTGTGGTACACGTATGATAGCGGACGACATGTTTTCATCAAACGACCCCCCCCCACACACACACACACACACCGTACGATGAAAACAACAGCCCGGACCAATAAATCGTCAATAAACACTTTCCACAAACCACTCTCTGGAAACGGGCAGTGACCCCAAATATCCGCCATATTCATCTGCACCAAAGCAGCCCATGATTGCATCAAGTTCACTACCGGAGCTAGCGTCACTCAAGCCTGAGGTCGTCACTGCTGAGATCAACGGCGTCGATACGTCAGTAACGGCACACAACCATAGCCTATAGTCTCTGATTACGTCATGCTCCAAGAGCTCGACGTGCGTACCGCGGGTAAGCCACAATCTTGTTGATGTGCTCATGAAGAATTCACTGTACCTTTATTTTCTACTTCAATTCAGATCAATGCTGCCCCGCACTCTCGCAGAAGGTGGGGGTGGGGGGTGGAGGGGTGGGGGGGTGGCCGGGGGGTGGGGGTGGGGGGTCTGCTTTTTGGTCAACAAAAGATGGTGGAACGACACTAAGCTTGTCTCTCAGTCACGTTCAATGGAGGTGGAATTAACTTTGATTATCAACTGCAGACCATTCTACTCTCCCC
>JABMCL010001112.1:192500-195000 GCA_018857735.1 Alviniconcha marisindica
CACTACAGCCATTGACAAAAGGTGGTGTTACAGTACACTACAGCCAGTGACAAAAAGTGGTGTTACAGTGCACTATAGCCAGTGACAAAAGGTAGTGTCACAGTGCACTACAGCCAGTGACAAAAGGTGGTGTTACAACTAAGCCAGTGACAAAAGGTGGTGTTACAGTGCACTACAGCCAGTGACAAAAGGTGGTGTTACAGTGCACTACAGCCAGTGACAAAAGGTGGTGTTACAGTGCACTACAGCCAGTGACAAAAGGTAGTGTTACAGTGCACTACAGCCAGTGACAAAAGGTGGTGTTAAGTGCACTACAGCCAGTGACAAAAGGTAGTGTTACAGTGCACTACAGCCATTTACAAAAGGTGGTGTTACAGTGTACTAGTGTTACAGTGCACTAGAGCCACTGACAAAAGGTGGTGTTACAGTGCACTACAAGTATTAAATTGTTTAAAAAGTCACCTAAAGCTTTAAAAGGGTTTATTTTTCTTCTTCTTCTTTTTCTTTTCTAAAGAGATACATACAACAGAATAAAGAGTGTAAGCACCATATTAAAGGTAAAAAATATTTTTCCTTGCAAAATCTTCAAAATTCGGCGAGGTCCGAATGGGACATGTACACACCTGTCCACTGCATCTTAAATTGATGCCAACTACATTATCACATATCTTACATAATGAGGAAACAAGAGACAATATATTTGACTACATTTTCCACTCACAATTGAAAAAATATTGCTCCTAAACTTTTCAGATTATTTCATCTAAAAATGTTCCCAATCGGTTGTGACTTGTCATGTCCGCTTATGCATCGTTATTAACTGTTCCCTTTCTCTTTACCATTGCAGAGAACACAAGCCAACATTTCAAATCATCAATAATTGGTGATTAAATCGTCCCCCCCCCCCCCCCCCCCCTTATTTCCTCAAAATACAGCTAGAATTGTAAACAAAAAGGAAAAAAAATACTCTGTGTTTTAAGTCCGATCATCACAACCGACCCTTTTTTCCAACTGATTTTCCATAGGGCACTGGGAAAAAGTCATGTTCACTTAACAGGTTTGGGTTTTTTTTCACTTTTTTTTTGTTTTTTTGTTTTGTTTGTTTTTTGTTCTTTGATTAAATTAAGAAATTTTAGAAAATTTATAAAACGGGCTAAAATTTGGAGTGCATTGTCCCATTTTGTCCTTTTGCCACTGGCTCATTTGGCTGTAGGCTCAACAGGTAGCCAATGAGGAGAGTGACTTATGCACTGCACTGTCACTGTGTCTGGCATCACCAGAGAGCCACTGGATCGGCTTCCTAGAGAAAACCGGATCAACAGAAGCTGGAGCCTTTTCGGGTCCGGTAATGCGACACGGATTTCCTGCAGGCTCTGACGGCAATTTCTCTGAGGACTTCGTGATTGGTCACTCCAAAGGTGTGTGCCCCCTCCTCCTCCCCACCCCCCTCCCCCATTTATTTCTCCTCCTAGAAAGAAAAAAGAAAAAAGAAAAAAAAGGGGAAAAGCGGCGTGAGCACAAGTTGTTAATTAACTGGTTAATCCTGCGCAGTCTTTGCTTCCAGTCATCAAAGCGAGCAGCGGTGGTGTCGATGGACCAAAACAAAGAGCAGGCTTCATTAATTGTGTCTGAATACTTCCTTGGCATTTCAGCTTCGGGGTGGGGGGGGGGGGGGGGGTACCACGTGACAGTCGGTTGGCTCCCCTTGAAGGCGGCTCTGACCTAAGCCAACAGATTTGTGGAGCTGCCCGTTCAGACTTACGCAAAGGCTATTGTGGTGCCACTGTCTGCCCCTTCCATCCATCCTCCCCCCCCCCCCACCCCCTCACCACCTTTCCACAACCACCCCTTCCTTTCTATCTCTCTTTCAATGAAACACTATTGAAGGTCGTCCTATTCCCCTCCAGCTTCTTCTTGTTTTGTTGTTGTTGGTTTGTTTTCATGTTTGTTGCTGTTGTGGTCGTTGGTTTTGTTTGTTTATTTGTTTGTTTGCTTGTTGTTGTTGTTGTTTTGTTTGTTTGTGTGTTGTTGTTGTTGTTGTTATTGTTGTTTTTGTGTGTGTTTTCGGGGGGCAGGGGGGGAGGGGGAAGTGGGGGTTATAAAAGATTAGGCGTAACACGCCTGGCTACGTTGGAATCGGAATCGATGGCAGTTCATCCTGTTCAAATTTAGAGTGTTCGTGTCCCTTTTCTCACCCCACGAACATTCAAGTCAAGGACGCAGCGGCTGTTGTGACCCCCATGCCTATTCAGTCACCTCATGTGTGCAGCCGATTGGCGGGGAGACCGGGCTAACGGGGGCCCATACCGTTCGTAGCCGCACACCACGCGTCAAAACGTCCTTCTTTTTTCCCGAGCGGCGCGTCAGCGGCGATGCGATATTTGCACTCGCTGTTCGGTGTGCGGTCTTAATTTTGACGCGCTGCTGATCTTCACGCGTCATGAAGCCGCCGCGCGTCAGAATAGGATGATACTCGACACAGAGCTGTTTTGTTGTTGTT
>JABMCL010001112.1:205000-212500 GCA_018857735.1 Alviniconcha marisindica
GGAATGCCACTGCGTCCAATTTCATGGCGCGGGACAAGCCGATTGAGCAGTGCGCGCGTGTATGCAGTCTGCAATTTATACCTGGGCGTGGACCGGAGAAAAGGAGCATCATGACGACACAGACATTAGCCTGTTTACCTGCTGCTGGGGCTTCTTGCGGCCGTGAAAAGAGGTCGATGGTAACATGTGAATACCTTGAAAAAGTGAAACGCTAAATTGTGTTACATGTTGTTGTTGTGTTTTTTTCATTTTCTTCTGCGCTGTGAAACATCATAAACAAAATGACGTCACTACACGCGTTTTGTTCTACTTTGTTCTTTTTTTTCTTTTTTTCTTTTTTGTGTGCGTACGTGTGCGTGTGTGTGTGCGTGCGTGCGTGCGTGCGTGCGTGCGTGTGTGTGTGTGTGTGTGTGTGTGTGTGTGTGTGTGTGTGTGTGTGTGTGTGTGTGTGACAACTTTCGTATCTTTGACGTGCAAATTGGAACAAGCCATCTAGATCTTGACATAGAAGTGTACAAAATCGTCGATAAACACACACACACACACACACACACACACACACACACACACACACACACACACACACACACACACACACCACACGTTGTTCTGTTTGCCTGTCATCATTGGAGAAACAGTCATGCGGATGCTGCGGTCGTTTATCACAGACAGCATTCATGAACTTATGTTCTAAGAGTTTTAAATCAGTTTGTTTGTTGGTTGGTTGCTTTTGTTGTTGTTGTTGTTTTAGTGTGACTATAAACCGAGGTCCCCCGCATATGTACACATTCAGGAAAGATCACATACGCACGTTAAAGCTCCTGTAGCCCATGTCAGACTTCGGTGGATTATGGACACACTCTAATCACCAGGTCTGTTCGAAAGCGGAGAATAGCACTATACAAAACCAATCAATACTGCTGCTGCTGCTGCTGCTACTGCTACTACTGCTACTGCGCACGGACGCACGCACACACGCACCCATACATACATGCATACATACATACATACATGCATGCATGCATACATACATAGTATAAGTCTTAGGAATCAACACACAAGGGAGGTAACTGGTTCTCGAAATACGTAACAAGTACAACAGTAAAGACCTGAGCCGCCTCTGGTGGAGTTTATGTACCTTGCATTTACTCACATACCAAGCGAGAGTTACCCTAGGCGACTCAGGTCTTAGTAGTTGTACTTGTCTTACGTATTTCGAGCGCCAATTACCTCCCTTGTGCGTTGATTCTGCAGGAGCGCTCTGGGCCTCGTTCTGTTTCAGATTTGTTGTAAGACTGAGAAGCGACTGCGTGGTTGGACACGTCAAGTCTTGGGCTACGCCCTACGGATTGATCCCTTCATCCTGACAAAGCCTGTCATCTTTAGCCCGTTCGACATGATCCAGCAGTCACCTCCACTGTCCATCGCGGCTACTCCACTCGCCAGTTACAGGAATTTATGGCAGCCTGTCTCCCGAGACGAAAGGCAGTCACACTGACCGTCGTGTCGGCCGCTGCCCGACAGCGCGACTCTGGGTCCTAAACTGTGCTGACCGTCTGTCCATGGCAGCCAGACATGTCCAAGCTCCATTAGACCGTCTGTCCATGGCAGCCAGACATGTCCATGCTCCATCTGGCCGTCTGTCCATGGCAGCCAGACATGTCCAAGCTCCATTAGACCGTCTGTCCATGGCAGCCAGACATGTCCAAGCTCCATCTGACCGTCTGTCCATGGCAGCCAGACATGTCCAAGCTCCATCTGGCCGTCTGTCCATGGCAGCCAGACATGTCCAAGCTCCATCTGGCCGTCTGTCCATGGCAGCCAGACATGTCCAAGCTCCATTAGACCGTCTGTCCATGGCAGCCAGACATGTCCAAGCTCCATTAGACCGTCTGTCCATGGCAGCCAGACATGTCCAAGCTCCATCTGGCCGTCTGTCCATGGCAGCCAGACATGTCCAAGCTCCATCTGGCCGTCTGTCCATGGCAGCCAGACATGTCCAAGCTCCATTAGACCGTCTGTCCATGGCAGCCAGACATGTCCATGCTCCATCGACCGTCTGTCCATGGCAGCCAGACATGTCCAAGCTCCATCTGACCGTCTGTCCATGGCAGCCAGACATGTCCAAGCTCCATCAGACCGTCTGTCCATGGCAGCCAGACATGTCCAAGCTCCATCTGGCCGTCTGTCCATGGCAGCCAGACATGTCCAAGCTCCATCTGGCCGTCCAAGCTCCATCTGGCCGTCTGTCCATGGCAGCCAGACATGTCCACGCTCCAGACGTCCAAGCTCCATCTGACCGTCTGTCCATGGCAGCCAGACATGTCCAGGCTCCATCTGCACTCCGAGCCTCGCTTTTCGGAACCCTTCCACCACCAGGGATACGCTCTGTCCACCACCAAAAGTACATGCTATCGGCCATCAGGGATAGGCGCTATCGGCCATCCAGGATACACGGTATCGGCCATCAGGGATACACGCTACCGGCCATCAGGGACACGTGGTGTTTGGCCATCAGGGATACATGCTATCGGCCATCAGGGATAGGCGCTATCGGCGCAGCCGCTATCGGCCATCAGGGATACGCGCTATCGGCCATCAGGGATACGCGCTATCGGCCATCAGGGATACGCGCAGCCGCTATCGGCCATCAGGGATACGCGCTATCGGCCATCAGGGATACGCTCTATCGGCCATCAGGGATACACGCTATCGGCCATCAGGGATACGCGCTATCGGCCATCAGGGATACGCGCTATCGGCCATCAGGTGTACACGCTATCGGCCATTAGGGATATGCGCTATCGGCCATCAGGGATTCACGCTATCGTCCAAGAGGGATAGGCGCTATCGGCTATTAGGGATACACGCTATCGGCCATCAGGGATAGGCACTATCGGCCATCAGGGATACATGCCATCGGCCATCAAGGATACACGCTATCGGCCATCAGGGATACACGCTATCGACAAAACAAAGACGACGCTAATGGGCAATGCGCACAATCTGAAGAAGAATATTAAAAAAAGAGAAGAGTTTGTGTGTGTGTGTGTGTGTGTGTTGGGGGGGGGGGGGGGGGGGGGGGGGGGGGAGAGAGAGAGAAAAATCACAAACAAAAATCAGCGCGCGAGTGGCAGCCATAACTGCCGTCCCCTGACATCAGCACCGATTGATCCTTCGTTACCGACTTCTCCGTGTTCCTGACCGGGACTAAAGACGTAGAGAATATTACAGCGGCGGTAACAAATCGGATTGCATGCTGTCAGTGGCCCCAGCCCAGAAACAGCAGATGCTGTAATGCCATTGCTCACGATCCAACCACTGCCATGAAGGCGTGGGGCACAGCCTAGTGTTCACCTTGGGCCCAAGCTTCCACGGACGGTCCCACAGCTGTTGCCACAGTGGTTGTTGCTGCTGCTGCTGTTGTTGCTGCTAGTGCCGCTGTTGGGTTTTTTGCTACTGCTGCTATTGCTGCTATTGCTGCTGCTACTACTACTGCTGCTGCTGCTGCTGCTACTGCTATTGCTGCTGCTTCTACTGCTATTGCTGCTGCTGCTACTACTGCTATTGCTGCTGCTGCTGCTATAGCTGCTGCTGCTGCTACTACTGCTATTGCTGCTGCTACTACTGCTATTGCTGCTGCTGCTGCTACTACTGCTATTGCTGCTGCTACTACATCTATTGCTGCTGCTACTACTGCTATTTCTGCTGCTGCTGCTACTACTGCTACTGCTGCTGCTACTACTGCTATTGCTGCTGCTATTGCTGCTGCTACTACTGCTATTGCTACTGCCACTACTGCTATTGCTGCTGCTGCTGCTACTACTGCTATTGCTGCTGCTACTACTGCTATTGCTGCTACTGCTGCTACTACTGCTATTGCTGCTGCTATTGCTGCTGCTACTACTGCTATTGCTACTGCCACTACCGCTATTGCTGCTGCTGCTGCTACTACTGCTATTGCTACTGCCACTACTCTATTGCTGCTGCTGCTGCTACTACTGCTATTGCTGCTGCTACTACTGCTATTGCTGCTGCTGCTGCTACTACTGCTATTGCTGCTGCTACTACTGCTATTGCTGCTGCTGCTACTGCTACAAAGTCGTGGTCACATCCCATCAGGAGGGGCTGTTAATAGACTACTGAATGAAACATTATGTAGCACCACCACCACCACCACCACCACCACCACTATTACTACTATTAGCAACAACGTTTTTTTCTTTCTTTTTTCTTTTTTCTTCGAAGTTGGTCTCAAACTGCTTTTTGTTCTGTTTTGCGGTCACGCGATCTCTTACTCTTTGTTCGAGTGATTCTGTCACGAAAAACTACCTGTTTGCCTCAGTGCAGTCAAGAGACCATTGGTACCCCCTACAATAGTTACCAGTATCTGGGTGTCTGATCTCCCAAATGCCAGTGTGCATGACAACGCTGCCCACCCCGAACTGACGTCACGATTCGCACACACACACACGCACACGCACACACACACACACTCACACACACACACACACACTCACACACTCACACACACACACACACACACACTCACACTCACACAACACACCACACACACACACACACACACATACAAACCACCACCAACAACAAAACCGGCAGAGGGAAGGGGGGCAACCCATTTTCTGAAAACGTCTACGTTAAACGAGACTATAACGTGTAGAAGCAAAGCTACTACGTCATCACCATCATTATTATCATCACCATCACTATTATTATCACCATCATAAATAGCAACAACAACAATACGAAAACGAAGAGGAAAAAGATGATGATGATGATGAGCCCAAGACGCTTACGAAAGAAATAAGTGTAGAGGATGACATGCTAAATAAAGACAACAACAACAACAGCTGACATGCTTAATAAAGACAACAACAACAACAGCAGCAGCAGCAGCAGTAGCAGCAGCAGTAGCAGCACGAGTCCTAGGCACTTACAAAAAGCACGGATGATTAAGGGCGGAGCGGATGACATACTAAGTAAAGTACGCACGCATTATAACGACACTTCCAATCACACAGTTATACACCAAGACAGCGCAACTGACCCACACCCAGTGCTTGAGGATGGGCAGGAAGTGGGTCGTCCCTTGGCAGCTGTGCTCGTGGCTAAATGCATGATGGCAAGTTGCCCAAAAGGAGAATGTAGGAAGTGGGTCGTCCCTTGGCAGCTGTGCTCGTGGCTAAATGCATGATGGCAAGTTGCCCAAAAGGAGAATGTAGGAAGTGGGTCTTCCCTTGGCAGCTGTGCTCGTGGCTAAATGCATGATGGCAAGTTGCCCAAAAGGAGAATGTAGGAAGTGGGTCGTCCCTTGGCAGCTGTGCTCGTGGCTAAATGCATGCTGGCAAGTTGCCCAAAAGGAGAATGTTTATTTGATGGTTTAGGCGGGAACGCCTGTTGTGCAATCTGTCCTTAATTGAATCAGTTAGAGAACAAGCAGTACAACGCAACGGAATCGAAAGGGAGTTGGCTGTGAAAGACCAAGAACGAAGTGAGAAGAAAAAAAAAAACAGCGCTATTTATGCATGCTGTCTTTTGTCCTCATAAACAGCGTTCTTTTGACCTTTATATGTGTTTCGATCTTGTTTTAGAACGCTAGCACTAGCAGTCATTCTTGTTTCAGATTTTTGACAAAAAGAAAGAAACAAACAAACAAAAAATCAAAATCAAATCAAAACAAAACCAACACACACACACACACACACACACACACACACACACACACACACACACACACACACACACACACACACATTACAAATCGGGGAAAAATAAGTCAAGTATGCATCCACCCCACTCCACCCCCGACCCCCCGAAAGAAGAGTAAGTAAGTTGGTGTTTTACGCCCAGTCAACCGGTAAGAAGAAGAAGAACAAGAAAGGAAAAGAACAAGAAGAACAAGAACAAGAAGAACAAGAACAAGCGATGGAAAAATTAACAAACGGCAAAGCAGTAACAACCATCTAAACACTGGCACACATCATAATGGACATTAAAAAGACGAACACTTCCTAGGTAAGAGAGAAAACTAAAAGGTAAAGAATGATTCTACGAACAGAATTTTGAGCTGTACCAGAGGTGTGGTGCACGTGCAAACCGAGCCAGGGTGTGGACAGTGAGACGTGTGCAAGCCGATTAACTCTCTCTATGCAGTTCCTCCCTATTACACTGCATACACCGTCCCCCTTTCCTCTGTCACATCCGTTATTTTCGGGAGGGGGGGGGGGGTTGAAAAGGGGGGGGGGAGAGAGAGAGAGAGAGAGAGAGAGAGAGAGAGAGAGAGAGGGGGTGGGGGGAATGGGGTATTGTTTCATCAGATCAGTTCACCTCTAAACAAAAAGAATTTCTTCTCCTCCTCCTCCTCTTCCTCCTCCTCCTCTTCTTCTTCTTCTTCTTCTCCTCCTCCTCCTCCTCCTCCTTCTTCGTCTTCTTCTTCTTCAGGTGTAATGCAGTGCCTTTAGTTATATTCATGACAAAGAAAAACAAATCGATTTATCTGTACATTTTTACGCAACCGCCGCATGCTTTTGATTTTTGTCATCTTCCTCCGTTGATCAATGACGCATCCAGCAACCCCGTTTCCTGGTAATTGAAAAAAATGACGGGCAGAGAGAAACAAAAAAGAGAGAGAGAAAAAAATATATATTTCGGTACACCCGCTGACCTGGTTTCTATAGGCCAGTGTCAATGGCTAACGGCGACGTCAGAGAAAAAATTAAAAAAGGAGAGAGAGAGAGAGAGAGAGAGAGAGAGAGAGAGAGAGAGAGAGAGAGAGAGAGAGAGAGAGAGAAAAGAAAAAAAAGACCGGCCTCAGAACACGAACGGGAAAGATCTTTCGGTGTGATCGACGGACGGAAGGTAGACAAGTACAGTGTCTCTCTCTCTCTCCCCGAACACCCCGCCCCCCCTCCCCCCCTCTCTCTCCCCGAACACCCCGTACCCCCTCTCTCTCTCCCCCGAACACCCCGTACCCCCATCTCTATCTCTCCCCCCACCCCCCCCACCTACCTCTCTCCATGTCTCTCTGTCTCGTCTGTCTCTGTCTGTCTGTTTGCTCTCTCTCTCTCTCTCTCTCTCTCTCTCTCTCTCTCTCTCTCTCTCTCTCTCTCTCTCTCTCTCTCCCTCCACCTACCCCCTCTCTCTCTCTCTCTCTCTCTCTCTCTCTCTCTCTCTCTCTCTCTCCCTCTCTCTCTCCCCGAACACCCCGTTCACCCGTCTCTCTCTCTTTGTCTCCCCAAAGACCCCGTCCCACTGGCCCCGGCTGCTGCGGCCTGCGTGTCTGCGGCAAGCGAGTTCCTGCGCGTAAGTGTGGCGCACTCCAGCACACGCAAGGGGCACAGTACGCAGTCAGACCATCGTAACGTAATTCCGGTATCGTGCGCTCAAAACACACACACACACACACACACACACACACACACACACACACACACACACCACACACACACACACGCACGCACGCACACGCACGCACGCACG
>JABMCL010001112.1:220000-225000 GCA_018857735.1 Alviniconcha marisindica
ATTTCCTTTCGTCCATAGCTCAAAGACTGCAGGCAATTAGTGCTTGAAACTGAAGGAATGTGAAGTTGCGCAGAGAAACCTCCCGCACGTAGCCGATGCGTCACGTATAGTAATCAACCCATTACTTACATACTTGTCCCCCCTCTTGCTATTCTTTTTCTGAAGATCTCTGCTATGCAACTGGCCCGCAGTCTCGACCCCAGCAACAGTATGAACAGCACACATTCCGGCCTTTTCCAATGACTGGTCGTGGTAGAAAATATAAATGATTTTACCACTGTAAACGTTATGATAGGCGGTATATGTTATCAGTAAAAAAACTGAAAAAAAGAGAAAAAAAGGTGGTATGTGTGGGGGGGGGGGGGGGGGTTGTGATAGTCGGTTGTGTCCTTTAGCTGTGATGAGCTAAATTTATAAATTTAAGCAACCTCGTGTTTTGAATGACGGGTCTACTTCAAAATCTCTGTCTGTCTGTCTGTCTGTCTGTCTCTCTGTCTCTGTCTCTGTCTCTCTCTCTCTCACACGCACGCACGCACGCACGCACGCACGCACGCACGCACGCACACACACACACACACACACACACACACACACACACACCCTTCCTCTGTCAGTGTTATATGCAGCAACCCTGCCCTTCACGTGACCGGTACTCGGGCCAGGTTGAAAGCCAGAATGTTTTTCCTCATCAATTTCTAATGTGTAGAGCAGCCTTGCCCTCTAAGTGACCTCCAAGGCCACAACCAGTTTTTGCCCCACTCGTCTGCCGACGCTGCGTTCAGTAACCCTGTCTTTAAAGCAGACTCACTGGTCCCCAGCGACAAGCGTATTTCACTGAACAGCAACTTCCGTTGACAGTTGCCCATCACAGCTAAGGGACACAACCGACTATCGCACCCCCTCCCCCCCCCCCTTACCCCGCCTCCCCGCGCCTTTTTAATATCTTTTTTACTGATAACATATATCAGAGTTACAGATGTTAAAGCTCCAACAGAGCCTGTTCTTCCACAGCGACCGGGTTATCCAACACTTCCGAGTTGACGACCACGATCACGTTACTGAGATCCCTGGCAACTGAAACCGGCTAGAACCACAGCAGTTGTTATTGTTCTTGTTGTCGTTGTCGTTGCTGTTGCTACACCGCCGACTGGCTGCAGGCAGTTTCATTGCTTAATCCACTCCGGCACAGCACGACATCCAATATTTAGTATCCCATCAAGTAATGTACAAACACACGTCCCGCGATAACACTTCCGTAAAGCACACACACACACTCTCTCTCACACACGCACACACACTCTCTCTCTCACACGCACACGCACTCCTACCCACGAGGTTGCTACCGGATTGAACTTGCACAGAGCTGACAGTTTTTAACAGCTTGTCATCAGCTTGGCTTTTCATGGGCATTATAACGGCGGTACCGGCCTCAGCCACACGTCGTGTCGTTCACGAAGGTAGCGTTGGGCGCTGCCATAGAAACGAAGACTTCCTACCGCAAAAAAAAAAAAATCTCACGAGGCTGCGTGTAGAATCCAGTACTGACTATAGATCTGTGTTACTCTAGAACAGTCAGCGTGCAAGTTCTCTCACTCACTCGCGTGCAATGCATCTGTCTGTTTGCCAGTCACCCGCCACTGTCGTCGGTGACAATAGTGTCCGTTTCTGCAGACTCCGTTATTGCTTCGACTGGCACACGACGACAGCAGTGTACAGCAGAAGGCAATTGGCGGGTTACCTGTTGAGCTCATCCGTAGGTGTTTCAAGGCCGCACTTACCTGACTCACGGCATTGCCTGGAAACAGGTAATTCACGGCAGGGCGGGGCGGGGGTCCGGGGAAGAAGGGGGGTGAGTTGTGTGTGTGTGTGTGTGTGTGTGTGTGTGTGTGTGTGTGTGCGTGCGTGCGTGTGTGTGTGCTGTGTGGTGCGTGCGGCGTGTGTGTGTGTATGTCCCCCCCTTCGTCTCCTCACATCATCGACTTCCTCACTATCCACCTCCTCCACACAAACACCCTCCTCTCTCTCATCTCTCCATCCACGCCCCCCCCCACACACACACACGCACGCACGACACCACGCACACACAGCACGCACACACCACCACCACACACACCACACACACACACACACACACCACACACCACACAACACACACACACACACACACACACACACACACACACACACACACACACACACACACACACAAGTTAACCAAATGAGAAATCGACCCGGCGCCAGGAAGCAGCTGTATAATCGATTGTGTTTTTATACTCGTGGTTTAAGAAACGTGTTTTGTAGTCAAGACACAGAGTATATGCCACTGACTGAACTTGTGAGAAGCGTTGCTGAGTGTATACTTCGGAAACGTGTGGCTAGCAAAGTGGAACAACACTACTGACAATACCAAAGTGCCTTTGTTGAACTGAAATTTGGAGAACACGACTGACCAATCGCTGACAACTTCCAGTGGCGCTGAATGCAGTTTGAAACGCTGCTGTCACTGAAAGTTTGAAGATCTGTGTCGCCGACTGTTCGAAAATGTGTTGCCTGCAGGTTGAATGACATACCTGTCATTGACAGGTTAGAAAAGCGTCACTGAAAGGAATAGCCAAACTACGTATCAATTCCTCCGAAGACAGCGGACAGGTGACAGTGTGGTAGGGAACTAACAAAATAAATCACTGACAGGTTGGAAAAGTGTCACTGGCAGGAATAGCTAAACTAATTATCAATTCCTCCGAAGACGATGAATGGCTGCCCATGGGGTAGGGAACTCTAAACAAAACAAAACAGCAAACAAACAAGCAAACAGAGCTACCACACATGCAGTACCCTCACCCTTTAGCACACATTTGTCCTACAAGAACCAACTAGGTGACCTGTGGAGCGTTGGGCCGGGAAAGGCTACAACAACAACGTATCGATGACAGCCAGCTGGGTTACAAGCCGCAGACACCGACCAGGCGTAATGACTACATTCATCTCCTTTTCCCTCGCCTCCCAGTACACATACCCATTTTCCCTCGCCTCCCAATACACATACCCATTTTCCCTCGCCTCCCAGTACACATACCCATTTTCACTCGCCTCCCAGTACACATACCCATTTTCCCTCGCCTCCCGGTACACATACCCATTTTCCCTCGCCTCCCAGTACACATACCCATTTTCCCTCGCCTCCCAGTACACATACCCATTTTCCCTCGCCTCCCAGTACACATACCCATTTTCCCTCGCCTCCCAGTACACATACCCATTTTCACTCGCCTCCCAGTACACATACCCATTTTCCCTCGCCTCCCAATACACATACCCATTTTCCCTCGCCTCCCAGTACACATACCCATTTTCCCTCGCATCCCAGTACACATACCCATTTTCCCTCGCCTGCCAGTACACATACCCATTTTCCCTCGCCTCCCAGTACACATACCCATTTTCCCTCGCCTCCCAGTACACATACCCATTTTCCCTCGCCTCCCAGTACACATACCCATTTTCACTCGCCTCCCAGTACACATACCCATTTTCCCTCGCCTCCCAATACACAATTAACCATTTTCCCTCGCCTCCCAATACACAATTAAACCCCTTTTCCCTCGCCTCCCAATACACAATTACCCATTTTCCCTCGCCTCCCAATACACATTAACCCATTTTCCCTCGCCTCCCAATACACAATTAACCCATTTTCCCTCGCCTCCCAATACACATTACCCATTTTCCCTCGCCTCCCAATACACATTAACCCATTTTCCCTCGCCTCCCAATACACAATTAACCCATTTTCCCTCGCCTCCCAATACACAGATTAACCCATTTTCCCTCGCCTCCCAATACACACATTAGACCCATTTTCCCTCGCCTCCCAATACACAGATTAACCCATTTTCCCTCGCCTCCCAATACACACATTAGACCCATTTTCCCTCGCCTCCCAATACACAGATTCAACCCATTTTCCCTCGCCTCCCAATACACAGATTAGACCCATTTTCCCTCGCCTCCCAATACACAGATTAGACCCATTTTCCCTCGCCTCCCAATACACAGATTAGACCCATTTTCCCTCGCCTCCCAATACACAACTTAGACCCATTTTCCCTCGCCTCCCAATACACACATTAGACCCATTTTCCCTCGCCTGGCAATACATAGATTCAACCCATTTTCCGTCGTCTGGCAATACATAGATTAATTCGGCCCATTTTCCCTCGCCTGACAATACACACATTCAACCCATTAAATGTTTCCCTCGTCTGACAATACATAGATTCAACCCATTTTCCCTCGCCTGCTAGTACATAGATTCAACCCATTTTCCCTCGCCTACTAATACAGATTCAACCCATTTTCCCTCGCCTGCTAATACATAAATTCAACCCATTTTCCCTCGCCTGACAATACATAGATTCAACCCATTTTCCCTCGCCAGCTAATACATAGATTCAACCCATTTTCCCTCGTCTACCAGTACATAGATTGAACCCATTTTACCTCGCCTGCCAATACGATCAATCTGCACGCAAGCAGACTGCTGACGGGTAACTGTATGACCTCAGCACGCTACTGACAGTCTGCAAAAGTGTCTCTCTTTAAGTGTCTCTCTTTAAGTGTCTCTCTTTAAGTGTCTCTCTTTAAGTGTCTCTCTTTAAGTGTCTCTCTTTAAGTGTCTCTCTTTAAGTGTCTCTCTTTAAGTGTCTGTCTCTCTTTAAGTGTCGTCTCTTCAATTCGATCTCTTAAGTGCTGCCCTTTAAGTGTCTGTCTCTCTTTAAGTGTCTCTCTTTAAGTGTCTGTCTCTCTTTAAGTGTCTCTCTTTAAGTGTCTCTCTTTAAGTGTCTGTCTCTCTTTAAGTGTCTGTCTCTCTTTAAGTGTCTCTCTTTAAGTGTCTGTCTTAAACTGCAGTTTGGAGAAGTGTCACTGGCCAGTCGCTGACGAAACACCTCGCCGTGTGCAAAATTTAGACATGCTAAGTGTGATACTATTTTGATTGCTGT
>JABMCL010001112.1:230000-250000 GCA_018857735.1 Alviniconcha marisindica
CAAAAGCCAACCACCTCTCTCTCTCTCTCTCTCTCTCTCCCTCTCTCTCTCTTTCTCTCTCTCTGTCTCGCGCGCGCGCGCGCGCTCTCTCTCAACGGCCCAAAGCAATTTTAGATTTGTGCGCTACCGAGAATTTAGATGGAAACCATGACAGGCCTGGCGTTATCGTCGAGCACTGAGCCAATTGCAATCCCAACTAGTTGTTGATTTGTGTGTGTGTGTGTGTGTTGTGTGTGTGTGTGTGTGTGTGTGTGTGTGTGTGTGTGTGTGTGTGTGTGTGTGTGAGAGAGAGAGACAGAGAGACAGAGAGACAGACAGACAGACAGACAGACAGAGACACAGAGACAGACAGACAGACAGACAGACACATAGAGACAGGCAGGCAGGCAGGCAGACAGACAGACAGACAGAGAAACAGAGAGAGAGAGAGAGAGAGACAGAGACAGAGAGAGACAGAGACAGAGACAGACAGGGTGGCGGGGGGGGGGGGGGAGAGGGGGGGGAGGGAGAGATACCCAGCGATTGATCGTCTTGATATAGCACTGTTCTCTGCTTCTCTGTGTTCAGTAGCCTGCGACTCTAACATTAATGAGGCAGTAGCTTTACACACAGCGAGAGACAGACAGACATAGAGAGACAGATATATAAAGAGACAGAGACATAGACAGAGACAGAGAGATGGAGATACAGAGAAACAGAGACATAAAGAGACAGACGCAGAGAGAGAGAGAGAGCGAGAGAGAGAGAGAGAGAGAGAGAGAGAGAGAGAGAGAGAGAGAGAGAGAGAGAGAGAGAGAGAGAGAGAGAGAGAGACACAGACAGACAGACAGACAGACAGACAGACAGACAGACAGACAGACAAAGACAGAGAGACAGAAACAGAGACAGAGAGACAGAGAGAGACAGACAGACAGACAGAGAGAGAAATAGAGACAGAGACAGAGAAACAGAGAGAGACAGACAGACAGAAGGACAGAGAGAGAGAACGGCCGTGCCAAGCCCATCAGACAGATGCTAGAGCAACAAACACGGTGAGGCACTATCATCCAGTCCTCCGCCAACATGTCTGATTAACATTGAATGTGCAGGCAGGGAGAGGATACAGGGAGATGAAATGGGGAGCGGGGGGCAGGGGGCGGGGGGCAGGGGGGGGGGCAGGGGGGGCGAGGTCAACCCGCCAGGTTACCGACCGCCACGTCGAAAAAATCCGATCGAAAATTATGCCGGCTACCACCCCCCCCCCCCCCCCCCCCCCCCCCCACCCCCTCTCTCTGGAGAAGGACGTCGATTTTGATGAGCAGTATTATCTCGCTGTTGACTGAGAAAAAGAAAAAAGAAAAAGTAAGGCTATGACCCACTTCGATCACGGCCACATGACTACATAATGATGTACGATCAACGGCTATATGCTATGGTCCACTTTCCGTTACGGCCATACCTATGACCACATGATGTATGACCAGTTTCTATAGGCTATGGTCCACTTTCCATCACGGCCATACTTATGACTACATGGTGTACGACCAGTTTCTATAGCCTTTGATTCACTTTACTTCACGGCCATACTTACGACTACACGATGTACGCCCAGTTTCTATAGCCTTTGAATCACTTTCCATCACGGCCATACTTATGTCTGCATGATGTAAGACCAATTGCTATATGCTATGGTCCACATTCCATCACGGCCATACTTATGTCTACATGATGTAAGACCAATTGCTATATGCTATGGTCCACTTTTCATCACGGCCATACTTATGGTCTACGGCCAGTTTCTATAGGCTATGATTCACTTTCTGTCACACTTATGACTTATGACTACATGATGTACGACCAGTTTCTATAGCCTATGATTCACTTTCGATCACGGCCATATCAATACACGATGTACGATCAGTTGCTACGGGAAACGACACAGTGACGTCACCTTAAAATGTGTTACGCGGTTTTCACTGGCTGTTGACAGCTAGTTTCCCATAGCAACTGATCGTACATCATATAGTCATACCACCGTCATCATAGCAACTGATTGTGCATCATGTAGTCATACCACCGTCATCATAGCAACTGATCGTACATCAAGTAGTCATACCACCATCATCATAGCAACTGATCGTACACCATGTAGTCATACCACCGTCATCATAGCAACTGGTCGTACATCATGTAGTCATACCACCGTCATCATAGCAACTGATCGTACATCATGTAGTCATACCACCGTCATCATAGCAACTGGTCGTACATCATGTAGTCATACCACCGTCATCATAGCAACTGGTCGTACATCATGTAGTCATACCACCGTCATCATAGCAACTGGTCGTACATCATGTAGTCATACCACCGTCATCATAGCAACTGGTCGTACATCATGTAGTCATACCACCGTCATCATAGCAACTGATCATACATCATGTAGTCATACCACCGTCATCACAGTTTTCATGAGCGAGGCTGGAACCTGTGGCAGAAGTGTGTAGATGTATTACGTCACGGAATAAGCCTTTTCCATTTTTCTGTGGCGAATAGGCAATTAACATGGCTACCCACCGCAGCTAGAATTTAAAACACAAATGTACAATAATTGTAACTTAATCTGTGACGTAAGTATTGACAGAACAACTACCCAAAGCTTTCAAATGGAAATTATTTTCATGTGTATTCTCTACGTTTTCAGGTAAACTACACCTTCGCCTGGTATCACCTTTAACTAGCCTACTTCATATTTAACGGTTTAGTTTATTCGTGCAAACCCATGATCAGTTCTGTCAGAGTATTAATTTGTCAACAGAAAGCGTGGACGGAACTGCAACAACAATGATGTTTCATAAATAATAGTTCAGATAAATACCGAGATCCTTTTTTAATGCTCTAGATCCTTTTTCATTCACGTAATGCTCTATCGGCCGTTGACAAAACCACTATGTCCGTTAATAGCAAGTCCTTTAGCAGTTCCTGTTCTGGAACGTTGTCTGCTGAACAGTAGTTTCTTCAAACATGTCAGCTTAATTACACGATTATACACGGAACTAGTATTGACATGTGTCAGAAACAGGCAATCAGAATAAACAGTGGACTATGTGGATACTTGGAAACAGCGGACTATGTGGATACTTGGAAACAGCGGATTATGTGGATTATGTGGATCATTGGAAACGGTGGACTATCTGGATAATTGGAAACAGCGGATTTTCGGGATAATTGGAAACAGCGGACTATTTGGATAATTGGAAACAGCGGACTATTTGGATAATTGAAAACAGCGGACTATTTGGATAATTGAAAACAGCGGACTATCTGGATAATTGAAAACAGCGGACTATCTAGATCATTGGAAACAGTGCACTATCTAGATCATTGGAAACAGCGGACTATCTGGATCATTGGAAACAGCGGACTATCTGGATAATTGGAAACAGCGGACTATCTAGATCACTGGCAACAATGGACTAACTGGATCATTGGAAACAGCGGACTATCTGGATCATTGGAAACAGCGGACTATCTGCTAACTGCAAAGCGGATCAATCAATCAGTGTATTATTTTATGTCTGTTGACAGCAAGGCCATACCAGACCAGTGGAAAGGGGAGTACTCAAGCAAAACACTCAGCAGACGTTGCTCATTTGTTTGACTTGTTTAACGCCGAGTTGTCTCTGAAGAGGTACTGGTGGGGACTGGGATTCCTGACGATCGGGCGCAGGGCGGGTGGGGTGGGGGTGGGGGGTGGGGGGGGGGGTCTATACCTGTCGCTACATTGTTACCACCAGAATGACTCATGCGTGAAGATGGGCAGCGATGGGAGACATTGTAATGTTGCATTAACTGCAATAGTTAAGACGGCGTCCACAAACCACAACTTTTAAAGACAAAGGAGAATCAAAGCGGGAAATGGAATCGACCTTGCTTCCTATCCTCGGGTTTATAATACAGAACCCAACCTCGCTTTCGATCTCGGTTACCTTGGTGACCTCCCTCATAAATATTCTTAAGGGTAGTTCATGAGAAGCAAATCCTTCTCTGTTCTTACCGTGAAGTTTGAAAACTAAGTGCAGTGGTTCTCAGTTCTCAACATGAACACAAAACAGGTTTCGGAAGGAAAGCTGAATGGAGCTACCGTTGAAATCTGTATTACGAATCACCGTCCTAACTGTCAGAACTGTACGAGGGGGTTTCGTTTTAAAACGAGCTCAGTAGAAATATTATTGTTGGCATTCCCTAGACAAATATGTTTACTGTGTTGCGTTTAAAGAACAACTTTACCTCCATGTAACCCTGGAGAATTTGAGGGATGGGGTTTATGGGGATATGGTTTGTGACAAGGTTTTCTGTTACAGTTACACGTCTAAAAGATCTCCGCTATCAGTTTTACGTGTTTAGGTATCTCCAAATCTTAACGGCGATCCAAAGAAAAGAGACAGCAACGGTCCCGTACGTGTGTGTGTTGGTGTGTGGTGTGTGTGTGTGTGTGTGTGGGTGTGTGTGTTGTTGTGGTGTGTGTGTGTGTGTGTGTGTATGTGTGTGTGTGTGTGTGTGTGTGTGTGTGTGTTGTGTTGTTGTGGGGGAGGCGTGTGAGCATGTTATGTTGTTTACTGTTTACCTATAACTGTAATTAAATATGTGTGTGTGGTGTGTGTGCGTGCGTGTGCGTGTGTGTGTGTGTGGTGTGTGTGTGTGTGTGTGTGTGTGTGTGTGCGGTGTGTGTGTGTGTGGTCGGTGTGTGGGGGTGGGGGAGTGTGTGGTGTTGTGTGAGTGGGTGAGTGTGCTTTTCTCAACAGTTTTATTCATTCACATGTTACATAGATGGTATGTTTAAAAAAAACATTTCCTGTCAAGATCAATAAAGTATTATCTTATCCTCTAGGCTATTTGTAATTGAAGTAATCGACGTTTGAAAGTCGTGCAAAACATGGCCGTCAGCGCTACCCGTTTGACCTTGTCTGTGACTTTATGCACGCGAACGGCGTGTGTCAGTGGCAGACGTGCGCATTACGTCACGAGCCAGGTTTTCCCGTCTTCATTGCTGAAGAGCGATTCAGCACGCGGAGCTCAAATTAGAAGATCTGAAATACTTCTGTTGCGTAGAATAATGTTGTTCAAGCACAGCCACATGAAACCGGCAAACGGATCATTTTTATTTACATTTGCCATTTTGCACACAGACAGAGAGAGCGAGAGAGAGAGAGAGAGGGGAGAGGGGGGGGGAAGGAAAGAGAGAGAGAGAGAGAGAGAGAGAGAGAGAGAGAGAGAGAGAGAGAGAGAGAGAGAGAGAGAGCAAACGAATGGTTTATTGAACTAGACCATCTGCTTGTGTCAAACTGGGAGCTGTAAATCCATACACATATTAAGAACAAACAACACACACACACACACACACACACACACACACACACACACACACACACACACACACACACACACACACACACACACACACACACCACACACACACACACACACACCACCACATATCACACACACACACACACACACACACACACACACACACACACACCACACACACACACACACACACACAATCACCACACACACACACACACACACACACACACACACACACACACACACACACACACACACACACACACACGTAAACGCATATACACACATACACGTATGCACGCACGCCCATAAACACATGATACGAATGCATAAACAAATATGAATCATACATCTGAAACGCCTTAGATTTATGTTTTATATTTGTTAAAGTGGTAAGCATGTTTTGCATCCGCTAGTAAAACTATCGCTTTACAGGAAGATGGACAAAGACTGAACTCTTCAACTTGACATTTGAAAAGTTGAAGAGTTCCGTCTTTCAAATGCAAAGAGGAAATGAATTTCTGCTCCGTCGGTGTCTTTACAAAATGGGCATGTGTAATTTCACCATTTTGTATGTTTTGAAAGCAATACTTTTGTCCAGTTTTCTTTTCGCGCATATTATTTCTATCGCCGTGTTATATGCCATTGATAGCAGTCATTCCCCAAACCAAAACAAAAAATGCACTTCATCATTAAAGGTGGATAGCAGTGTTGGGACTAACTTCAGGTGATGTTTCGCTATGGAATCAAACACTCAGTTATAATTCATCACGGCAAACAATCGATAGCCACATAGGCGGAAAAAAGGAACACTCCCACGACGCGGCGAAAATAGGATAGGAGACATAAATCATCTTAATACAGTCTCAGTTTTCCTGCCCACTCACTCTGGATTAATACTCTTTGATTCGGTTATACTGACTGTAAATTGTCTGTCGTCCTCGCCATGTGTGTGTGGGGGGAGGGGGGAGGGGAGGGGGTGCGTGCGTGCGTGTGTGCGCGTGCATGCGTGTGTGCTGGGGGTGTGCGTGTGTGGGGTCGTGTGCGTGTGTGTGTGTGTGGAGGGGGTGCGTGCGTGCGTGTGTGTGTGTGTGTGTGTGTGTGTGTGGAGGGGGTGCGTGCATGTGTGTGTGTATGGGGGGAGGTCGTGCGTGAGTGTATGTGTGTGTGGCGCGCGACATGTGTGTGTGTGTGTGCATGCGTGTGTGTGCGTTTGTGTGTGTGGGTGGGGGGGTGTGGGGGGTGCGTGTGTGTGTGTGTGTGTGTGTGTGTGTGTGTGTGTGTGGTGTGTGTGTGTGTGTGTGTGCCCGGAATGCAGGCACACACACACACACACACACACACACACACACACACACACACACACACACACACACACACACACAGGCGGAGCGAGAGGTGACTGGCAGGGGTAACTGTGGATACAGCCCCGGACTGACTTTCTACAACAGTCACTGATCACTATGTATAGAGAACTCGGCCACGACTGGATTACTGTCTGTAGCGTGCCGTCGATGGTCTGACAAGTCCAATTATTGGAGACGTTTTGCTTCTAGGCTCTCGCTTATCTCTGGTCGATCGTTCTTAGCAATGACAATTTGGGGGGAAGGGGGGATGGAGGGGAGGGGGGAGAGGGGGAGTGGAGGGTGGAAGATGCGGCAGGCCAAGATTCTGGCGCCAGAGTAAAGTGCACGGGCACCGTATGTCGTCGTGCGAGGACGAAGTGTGTTTTCATACACGCAAAGATGTGGATGGATGGAGAGGGGACTCAGAGGAGCGCGGGGGTGGGGGTGGGGAGGGGGTTGAGAGAGAGAGAGAGAGAGAGAGAGAGAGAGAGAGAGAGAGAGAGAGAGAGAGAGAGAGGACGAAAGAGAGAGAGAGCAGAGAGAGAGAGAGAGAGAGAGAGACACAGACAGACAGACAGACAGACAGAAACAGACAGAGATAGACAGGCAGACAGACAGACAGCGAAAGTCAGATATACGGATGAGAGAGAGAAACTGCGAGAGGGGCAGACAAACAGACAGACGTAGACAGACGGACTGCCAGAGACAGATCGACAGACAGGCGGGCAGAGACGGACACTGAGGCAGGCAGACAGACAGACAGACAGAAGGAGAGAGGGAGCTGGAGAGAGACTGACACACACAGGCAGCTAAAGATAACACAGGAACAATTCCGTACGGTACTGTATCAGCCACCGACGCACAGCAACAGAAAGCCGAATGCCTCCTTTCCCAGCACAATGACGAAGTCCAGTGCACCACGGCGCAGTGTTACAAACCACAGTGACACGATACATTCTGCACCTGCCCCCGGCCCCCCATCCTACCCCCCCCCCCACCACGACCCCACCCCGGCTCTCCTCGATATCCACAGCACGTAATTATAACAATGGGTATTTAGAGCACCTAATCCGCGCAGGCTCTGTGTCAGTCACGTGGTACCCCACTGCGATGATGGAATCGAATCCTTTAACAGGATCAGATCCCTCCTTCCCCTGCCCGCACCCATTCAAAATCGAACTAGTTGTACATTTTCTGCGTTTTCGGACCAACTTGTGTCTTGGCTTGGCCCGACTCTTGAAGTAAAACACAGTAATAATGTACTAGCTCTTTTGTGTGCTGTTTCTCCAAATCGGAACACACGGCCCATTACAAAGCAAAAAACAACACAGTCAAAACAAACACAATTTCACACCTACCCACCCACCCACACATACACACAACAAACTCTCTCTCTCTCTCTCTCTCTCTCTCTCTCTCTCTCTCTCTCTCTCTCTCTACACACACACACACACACACACACACACACACACACACACACACACACACACACACACACACACGCACACACACACACACACACACACATACACACACACACACACACACACGCAGAGTCAACGGGACTGAAGAGCTGATATTTCAAAGATGGTTTAAAATATGCGAGTGTGTTTGATGATCTAACTTTGCAAGAAAGACTGTTCCAGACTGACGATCCAGCATAAGGGAAAGATCTCTGACCAAATGCGTGCGCGCGCACAGAGGGAAGACAGAGAACGGAAGCATTAGACGAAGAACAGCAAAAAACAAGCAAGCAAGCGAAAAGACTGATGGTGACTGCCTTTCCGCGTTTGTCCACTGGCACTTCCTAAAGCCGCCATTATCAGAACGACCCTTCGGCTAACTCCCAGCTCCAACACTGATCTCTCCGATCTCTGTGATCTCTGTGATCTCTCGCCACTCCTGTCATTCAGCCCGGCGCATCACTCAGACGAGCCCAAAGCTGGAGAGAGGAACGCGACCGCGATCCCTTCCCACAGATCTGACCTTCAACCTTCAAATCCCGCAGCTAACTCCCCCATAGGAAGCGTGCTTAAGTCTCTGATAATCATCCATGAAATATTCATGCACTCTCAGTCAGCTCCCAGTGCCGGCCAGCCCGCCCTCTCTGCTTGTGATTGCATGCACCCACCGTAACTATGCATCGACCTATTCAGCCTGTCGAACCGGACCCTGTAACACGGCAGTTGTGGTCATGCACTCATTCCATCCGCGACTGTGATTGGCTGGTTTCAGCCAACCCGTTTGCGGAAGCCACCGTTTATTAACCCGTTACGTGTATTGTTCACCCCTGACTTCCGGTCAAAAACAGAACGTTTACTGCGCCCATTTGCTGTTGTAGGAAGGGGATTTACTGGACAAGGACGAAACAGGAGATGTACGTACTAATACCAACAACGGCCGTCATTTCTACAACGCGGTTCACCGACACGAGTAAGCACATCGTGCGCGCTTTATATGTGCGATCAGCAAAAAGGTGTACGTAAAACTCATTACGTACCGTGAGAGGTATCAAGTTTACCACAATGTCGTTCGTTTGTGCATCAGCTAGGGTGTTCGGCATAGCTTTCCATCGTGCTTTTCACACACACACACACACACACACACACACACACACACACACACACACACACACACGCGCGCGCGCGCGCGCACGCACGTACGCAGGCACCTCACACACACGCACGCACGCACGCACGTACGCACGCACACACACATCACACACACACACACACACACACACACACACACACACACACACACACACACACACACACACACCAGTAGCACAGTAGCAATCGCTGTCGACTTAGTGGCAGTGGTTGTTGTAGTAGCAGCAGCAGCAACTAGCAATAAAAGGGCCTTCGTCAATCAGACGAACTGTTTCAAAGGCAATGTTGGGGAAACGTCTAAGAGACGGGGTGGAGCGCATATGGGCTTTTTCGAGCGCACAGATACCACTTCGAACTGACCCGAACTAAACTGAACTGAGTAAATAATGCATCATTGTCCACAAGACGACAGCAGTACGTTATTGTTATTGCTTGATACTTCTTTGGTTTTGTTGCTGTATGCAAAAAGGGTTCTTTATTGTCCGATTGGGAATAGTTCGCCACGGACAATTCGGATCGATCCAGAGGAGAAAACCCGATTATATTACTGTCGCTATACAGCCTAGCCGATTCCAAATGAAACAGCTGTCATGCTGTGTTTAAGCGTGTTTCTGACAGAGACACAGAGAGAGGGGGAGAGACAGAAAGAGACAGAGACAGACAGGGCTATAGGCTCAAACCACAAATCTGCCCAATATATAGGAAGTAGGCAGGTTTATATTTATGGACTCAAACTAATAGTGATCATCCCCATATGGAACTGTAGGGTCCATACCCACAACCACGGTGATAAACATGACAAAATCCAGATTGTGCAGGTGACCAAACAGTGACAAACAACAACTAGATAGAAAGTGTAGAATGCGCATCGAGAAACAATGACTAATTCAAAGTGCAGCGTGCAAGGACAGATCCCATGTGTTGAGTACACAGCCACAAACAAAAAGAATAGATCAAAAGTGTGAAACAGATGAGCAAACACAAGTAGATCCCAAGTGTTGAGTACACAGCCACAAAAGAAAAGAATCAATCAAAAGTGTGAAATAGACTGTGGCAAACACAAGTAGATCCCAAGTGTTGAGTACACAGCCACAAACAAAAAGAATATATCAAAAGTGTAAAACAGACAGTGGCAAACAACAAGTAGATCCCAAGTGTAAACAGCGACCAAGGAGCTTCATCCTTGCAGATTCGAACTGGGCATTTTTCTAAGTCGGTTACCCCGTGGACACCCTTACAAATAAGTAGTAGAGTTTCAAAGTGTAGAGTACACAGCTACAAACAGCAAGTATAGATCCAAAGTGTAGAGTATATAGTGACAAACGACAAGTAGATCCAACCGTCAGACATCTATAGATCCAAAGTGTCAATTATACATCGACATACAAGTAGATCGAAACAGCACGCATCTATAAATCCAAAGTGTCGAGTACACGGCGACAACTAGAAAGAGATGGAAATTAGTGCGTGTAACACGACAACAGCAAGGAGATGGGAATCAGTGCGTGACAGACAACAGCATGGTGGTGGGAATTAGTGCGTGAGAGACAACAGCAAGGTGATGGGAATCAGTGCGTGACAGACAACAGCAAGGAGATGGGAATCAGTGCGTAACAGACAACAGCAAGGAGATGGGAATCAATGCGTGACAGACAACAGCAAGGAGATGGGAATCAATGCGTGACAGACAACAGCAAGGAGATGGGAATCAATGCGTGACAGACAACAGCAAGGAGATGGAAATCAGTGCGTGACAGACAACAGCAAGGAGATGGGAATCAATGCGTGAGAGACAACAGCAAGGTGATGGGAATTAGTGCGTGAGAGACAACAGCAAGGTGATGGGAATTAGTGTGTAAGAGACAACAGCAAGGTGGTGGGAATCAGTGCGTGAGAGACAACAGCAAGGTGGTGGGAATCAGTGCGTGAGAGACAACAGCAAGCTGCGCGTGTCTTACCTGACGAACATCTCCAAGCCCGTGTCCTCCATCCGCCGTTTAATCCCTTTCCACGACCCCTTCAGTTTGAAGATCTGCCGGGAGTCCAGGGGGCAACGGGGGTCGACCACCTTCGGCGCCCCCACCGCTTCCACCCCGAAAACCTTTTCCCTGACCGTGGCGCTGTCGCCGTTCGTGGTCCCCACCTTGCCGTTGCCAACGCGCGGGTCGTTCTCCACCTTGGCGTTCCGGCATCCCATCGTGATGAGCCGATGGTGTGGTCCCCGAACAACACACTACTTGGACATCAGTGAAGGGGGTTGGAGGTGAGCACTCCCACCACTCTACCTAGCCATCGGTGAAGGGTGTTCACGGTTGAATAACTCTTCGAGCACACTACTTGGAAATCGGCGAAAGTGCTTGCAGTTAGTATTCCTAGCACATTACTGTAATTGACATCAGGAAGGGCGTTAACGGTGACTAACTCTTGAAGCACGGTACTGGAAAATCATCGAAAGGTGTTTGCGGTGAGTACTTTCAGCACACTATTTGGACATCAGGGAAGGGTGTTCACGGTGAGTATTCCAAGCACACTACTTGGACATCAAGGAAGGGTGCTTCCAGTGAGTATTCCAAGCACACTACTTGGACATCAGCGAAAGGTGTTCACGGTGACTAACACTTCAAACACAATAATGAGAAATCATCGAAAAGTGTTTGCGGTGAGTACTCCCAGCACACTACTTAGACATCAGTGAACGGTGTTCACGGTCAATGACTCTTCGAGCACACTACCTGGACATGAGTGAAGGGTGTTCACGATGACTAACTCTTCAAGGCCAGAGTATTGGGAAATCAGCAAAAGGTGCTTACAATGCACACTACTGGGACATCGGTAAAGGGTATTCACGGTGGCTAATTCCGTAAGCACAATAGTGATAAATCAGTTAAATGTGCTCACGGTGAGTACTCCGAGCACACTACTTAGACATCAGCCAAAGGCCCTGATCACGGTGAGTGACTCTTCAGCACACTACGTAGACATCAGTCATGGGTCATGATCACGGTGAGTGACTCTTCAGCACACTACGTAGACATCAGTCATGGGTCATGATCACGGTGAGTGACTCTTCAGCACACTACGTAGACATCAGTCATGGGTCATGATCACGGAGAGTGACTCTTCAGCACACTACGTAGACATCAGTCATGGGTCATGATCACGGTGAGTGACTCTTCAGCACACTAAGTAGACATCAGTCATGGGTCATGATCACGGTGAGTGACTCTTCAGCACACTACGTAGACATCAGTCACGGGTCATGATCACGGTGAGTGACTCTTCAGCACACAACACGTAAACATCAGTCATGGGTCATGATCACGGTGAGTGACTCATCAGCACGCTACGTAAACATCAGTCATGGGTCATGATCACGCGCACACAAATGCTACGAAAATCGTCGACGAAAATGTCTCGTCATTTTTGTCAGAGAAGTTCCTATTTCACCTCGATTCAGTTGTCGTTGGGGAAATTTGTCGACGGAATGTTTTGCTCCCCAAGAACTGGATCCAAAAGGAGAGAAAATCACATCAATCTGACCTGACCAGGAGGAGAATTTTTGCTTTGTTTGTTTGTTTTTCACCGGAAAAAAGAAAAGAAAAAAGGTTACCCTATAAAATTTAATGTTGTCCAAAACATTGTCCGAGTCATCACAAAACAAAGTTGCCGATTGAGTTCCGTGAAGAAATGTATCCACATACTCCGAGGTTTGTTGAAGGAGACAATTAGTTTTTTCTTCTTTTCTTTATTTCTTTTCTTTTTTCTTTTCTTTTTTGTACTTTTTTTCTTTTTCTTCAGTAGAAAGATTCCCGTATAACAAGTTTTGTGCCGTTGAAAACAGTGTCCATGATATCACGATTTAAGAAAGTTGTTGGCTGAATTTCGTGATGAAATGTATCCACATACTCCAAATTTTGTTGAATAAAAACACATTGTCGTCGAAATAACTGATTCGTCGAAGCAAAGCGAACACAAAGGCAGACCTGCATCGTAGATGTCGTGAGCTACAGTATTCAGGATCTCCGTGATGGCATCATGGCTCACACAACTCTGCCGCCGCCGAGTGGAACTGTTTTTAAGATAATAATGTTCCTCTTTATTTCAAACAGATGTTATCCAACAAAAGAATCTGGCTATACTCACGAAAAATCTTCGGTTTTTTGTTTGTTTGTTTTTTAAATTTTACATAGTTTATTTCGTCGTAAAGAACAACGATAAACTCTGATGCCCATGCGCTTGAAGATAATTCTGCACGCCCTCTTCTAGTGCGTCTCCAACAGGCTCTGAGGAAAAGGGCATTGTCACTCTCATTTGCCCACCGACTTTTCCAAATTCCCCCAAACTATAGAAGTTTACATATTACTATAAACCGGTGGGGGGGGGGGGGGGGGGGGGGGGGGGGGGGGGGGGTTCTGGAGGCCGAATGGTAAATTTTCGGGTGAATATAAACATTTATGTCTCCACTAGTTTTGGCTCTGCCCGCGGCAAATGTGTGCCGATTTTGTGCAATGAACGGGAAATGTGTGCCGATTTTGTGCAATGAACGGGAAATGTGTGCCGATTTTGTGCAATGAACGGGAAATGTGTGTCGATTTTGTGCAATGAACGGGAAATGTGTGCCGATTTTGTGCAGTGAACGGGAAATGTGTGCCGATTTTGTGCAATGAACGGGAAATGTGTGCCGATTTTGTGCAATGAACGGGAAATGTGTGCCGATTTTGTGCCGAAAGCCGAAACTTAGATGACGTGTCACCGCTAAAACTAAATCTGGTAAGCATGCCGCAGGTACGCTGTCTCACCTGTGCAATACAGGCACGCGAGCACCTTGTAAATGGTCCCTGTCTCTGGCTGAGGCAGACAAAATTCAACAGCGACGGACCAAACCGCAAAACAACGTATCCTCCGTGTTAATCATCACTAGTAATGAAACAGGTTTATGCTATGGTGATGCCACTGAGGCCCATTACGGGTTATACGTCAAGGCCAGAAAGACTGTCGACAGTCTGGCAAATGTCCCGAGACCGGACTCCATCCGGGCCCGCAGGAGACAGAAGTATATTTACTGAAGCGAAAACAATGCCGTTAGCTTTCCTCACAGCGATATTATTGTATGTGAAGGCCAATCACTTTTTGGTCTTTCGAAAAAGTCCATGGGCAAAGAAAATGGACAATTTGATTGCATGATCTTTGTTGATTTCGAATTTCGCTGACAGGGTTATGGTTTGTTTTCATTATTATATATTTTTTACTTACATATTTGATTGCTTTTTTTGTTGTTGTTGTTGCTTTTTTGCTTTTTGGCGGGGGTGGGGGGATTCAGAAATATTATTTGTTATCATGCGCGTGTTTTGTTCCAACAAACCTTTGCTGTCAATGAAAATAATAATTCCCAATAATTAAAAAAACTACTAAAAACTCTTTTACATTGCTGTTTATGATACTATTTGTTAAGTAACAATTTACCGGCGTTTTTACTGCTATTATTATTAATTATTCTAATATTATTTATTCATTTACTTGTTTAAATTACTAGGTCACGTTTGTGAACACCACCGTCATTCGAATGTGCGGCCAAACTAGAGTTGCCTTTAACAGTGTGTGGTTTCCAGTCAGAAATGGACGTGTGGGTGTTAGTAGAAATGCACTTGGGCATTTTCAGAAAGTAGTCCTACGACCGACACACGCTGTGGACACCTCCGTGATTACGTACTGAACAATTTTAAGTGGAATAAGCATCCTCGTCTGAATACTTCCAGACACCTTCTTGGCGGCCTCGGTTGCAGCGGGTCAAAACACACAAAAGGTTACAACTAGACAGATATGTTTTGATGAGGTGATAAGTTATAATACATGCGCAAATATTCAGGGCAGACCCTTTCTCCAGGCAAAAGACTGTAAATCTACAAACAAACGACGAAAGAAGTTAAATTACTTAGCTTTCAGTTGGCTCACTTTAGTCCAGTAAACAGGCTTCTGTTTAACCTTACTTTTAAGTGTTTTGATCTCTTTCTTTTCTTCTTCAACTCCACTTCTTATTTTTCTTCTTCTGCTTTCTTTCTTCTTCTTCTTCTTCTTCTTCTTCTTCTTCTCTCTTCTTCTTCTTCTTCTTCTTCTTTGTCTTCAGCTCTAGCAACAGTGTTTCAGATTTGTACTTTTAGTTTTATAGGCGTCGAGTCAAAACAACGGCCACCCGCACGCAGCAAACCGAAATCTATGGTCTTGAGTTTATATGTAAGTGGCTATACATCAAAGAAGTATGGTTAAATATTCACTGTAGCGTTCTGCACACCACGAGGACTGAGGAGATCCCACCGGCCACACACCGATTGACAATTCAGCCAGGCTCTCACAGCTGAGCCTTGCCGCATGTGCGCGTTCACACGTAGGCCTTTTGCTTTTTCTGCCCCGCTCTTCAAACGGACTAGAAAGACTGGCGCTAGCAACAGCTGTCTATATACGCATTCCCCTTCGTCCCAGACCGGTGCTCTCACGCGCAGCGAAAAAACTGCACCGCTGGGTTTATAATGCAGCAAAACCCGCCCCTAACCAGTGGCTTTTTGCTCTCTCTCTCTCTCTCTCTCTCTCTCTCTCTCTCTCTCTCTCTCTCTCTCTCTCCCCCCCCCCTCTCTCTCTCTCTCCTCTCTCTCTCTCTCTCTCTCTCTCTCTCTCTCTCTCTCTCTCTCTCTCTCTCTCTCTCAGCGAAAAAAACTGCACCGCTGGGTTTATAATGCAGCAAAACTCGCCCCTAGCCAGTGGCTTTTCTCTTTTTTTTTCTTCTCTCTCTCTCTCTCTCTCTCTCTCTCTCTCTCTCTCTCTCTCTCTCTCTCTCTCTCTCTCTCTTCTTTTTGTAAATTTGTTTTACGCCTGTTGGATTATACCGAACTTCGCCTGCTGGAGTAATATACCGGATTTAGCCTGCTGGGGCTAAAAAAATATACCGGATTTAGCCTGCTGGGGGTAAAAAATATACCGGATTTAGCCTGCTGGGGGTAAAAAATATATACCGGATTCAGCCTGCTAGAGTAATATACCGGATTTAGCCTGCTGGGGGTAAAAAATATACCGGATTTAGCCTGCTAGAGTAATATACCGGACTCAGCCTGCTGGAGAGAAAAATATACCTGATTTAGCCCGCTAGAGTAATATATTGGACTTAGCTTGCTGGAGAGAAATATACCGCATTTAGCCTGCTGGAGGAAAAAAATATACCGGATTTAGCCTGCTGGAGTCATATACCGGACTTAGCTTACTTGGGAATAAACCGCCCAGTGAACCATGACGGTTATATCTCTCACTTTACATACGCTACGGTCTGATGCACTGTTTATAAATTATAACCACACGTACAGTCTGATGAACTGTTTACAACTTACGAGTGCACGTAAAGTCTGATGCACTGTTTATAAATAATATTATGACCACACAACCCGCAGTGGGGGACTGTGGGCGCAGAAATTAAGGTCCCCCACTGCTGAGAGCCCAATGCTGACGTGATTATGCTCTCCCTTTAAAGCCTGGAGTTGGTCTGAATATGGCCATGTATGCTTCGCCCGCTACCAGGAATTTCTTACTTGTCCTAATCTTCCCAGTCCATTCTCTCTCTCTCTCTCTCTCTCTCTCTCTCTCTCTCTCTCTCTCTCTCTCTCTCTCTTCATTCCTCTCCTCTCTCTCTCTCTCTCTCTCTCTCTCTCTCTCTCTCTCTCTCTGTAGCTCATTGTATCGTTAGTCAATAGTAGTTTCCCTCAAGGGCGAGGGCTGGATGTAAAAAGACCTCGAGTCTTCTCCACTACCTTCGTAAAATAAATTTTATTCATTGATTCATTCATTCTCTCTCTCTCTCTCTCTCTCTCTCTCTCTCTCTCTCTCTCTAGAAGTAGCAGAACCCAGTAACCCGTAAGGCTAATGCGGCGTGTGTTCTTCTCACGACCTGTCATTAACTGCCGTGAAGTATTCATGCTTTCGTACTTTGCAGCCTAAGTCCACACCCAATGTTCGACCGCCCCTCCATTTACATATAATCAGAGCCCGAAAGCGAGAGGAGGCTAGCAAAGACGTAAGTTGTGGGGTTCGGTACACACAGTAGGTGATTAAGACACAGCAAGGCTGCAGAGCATCTGGTGCAGTAACTTGACCTGGAATTTCAGACAGACAGACAGACAGTGAGACAGAGACAGAGAGACACACAGAGACAGAGACAAGGAAAGAGAGAGAGAGAGAGAGAGAGAGAGAGAGACAGACAGACAGACAGACAGACAGACAGAGACAGAGACAGAGAGACAGAGAGAGGCAGAGAGAGACAGAGTGAGACAGAGACAGAGAGAGAGAGCGAGAGCGAGACAGAGACAGACACAGACAGACACACAGAGATAGACGTGTGTGTGTGTGTGTGTGTGTGTGTGTGTGTGTGTGTGTGTGTGTGTGTGTATGTCTGTCTGTATGCAATACCCAGGTGTGTGTATGTGTGTGTGTGTGTGTGTGTGTGTGTGTGTGTGTGTGTGTGTGTGTGTGTGTGTGTGTGTGTGTGTGTGTAAAAGAGAGAGAGGGGGTCAGTTAGACCAAGATTGGAACTGCCTAAAAGGAACTGCTTTAAAAAATAAAAATAAACGATTTAAAAAGAAAGAAGTATGAGTGACAGGGTGGGGCACATACGGGCTTTCCTGAACACGTAAATATCACGTTGAACTGAACTGAACGAATCGTAATGTCAGCTATTTCACACTTGTGTTTGCTATCATTAAATATCATGTTGAATTGAACTGAACGAATCGTAATGTCAGCTATTTCACACTTGTGTTTGCTATCATTAAATATCATGTTGAACTGAACTGAACGAATCGTAATGTCAGCTATTTCACACTTGTGTTTGCTATCATTAAATATCATGTTGAACTGAACTGAACGAATCGTAATGTCAGCTATTTCACACTTGTGTTTGCTATCATTAAATATCATGTTGAATTGAACTGAACGAATCGTGATGTAAGCTAATTCACACTTGTGTTTGCTATCATTAAATATCATGTTGAACTGAACGAATCGTAATGTCAGCTATTTCACACTTGTGTTTGCTATCATTAAATATCATGTTGAACTGAACTGAACGAATCGTAATGTAAGCTATTTCACACTTGTGTTTGCTATCATTAAATATCATGTTGAACTGAACTGAACGAATCGTAATGTAAGCTATTTCGCACTTGTATTTGCTATCATTAAATATGTTGAATTGAACTGAACGAATCGTAATGTAAGCTATTTCGCACTTGTATTTGCTATCATTAAATATGTTGAATTGAACTGAACGAATCGTAATGTAAGCTATTTCGCACTTGTATTTGCTGTCATTAAATATGTTGAATTGAACTGAACGAATCGTAATGTAAGTTATTTCACACTTGTGTTTGCTATCATTATCTTATACTGCTATTATCATGGTCACCGCTGGGCCACTGACGAGCTCTCCACGAGTGAAACCGGTCTGGCTGGCGATCTTTAAACGAAATCGGACCTTTCCTGGTTCAGTTCTTTTGTCACTCACTATGGTGATACGCCACTGTTTTCAGGGGCTTCCTATAAGACTGATTATAGCTAGCATAAAACATCTAATCGGATCCGGAGAGGGCCGTACGCTCTCAAATAGATTCTCCCTCAAGGGAATAACTTTCTTCTTCTTCTTCTCTCTTTTTCCGTTTTTATGGTGCGAACAGCTTTCATAGGAAATCGTTTGCCCGCTAGCTTTAAAAGCACACAACGTGCTAGATCTAGTCATCAAAAAGAGTGCGTTACTCTCTGGTGCAGCTAGATTATTTCCCTTTTGTAGGCGCGCTTTCACAAAAAAAGAAAGAAAAAAAAGAAAAGAAAAAAAGAATATAAAGAATGTCAAAATTCAGTTTAATCGCCTTGGCAGCAAGTCTGTTATTATTTTCAATATATATATACTTTTTTGCTCCGAAAAACACACCTTTTTGTCTGGCTAAAACACACCCGATCGAAAACCTGTCAATTTGTTCCTCTTTCCTCTTTCCGCAGTTTAAGATTCTGATCACGGAATATAAAGAGCTAATTCATTATGACTGCCGGCAGAGGATGTTCTGTCTGACGATGGCGTATTTATGCACTTGATATCCCATCCTATCTCCACGTAGAGCAACAACACCCAGCACACACTGGTTATTGTGCAAGACGAATAAAACGATATTCCATCCCAATGAAATCCATTCTGTCTACCCAACGTTGTATCCCCAAACTATTCCATCTCAATGAACTCCATTTTGTCTACCCACACCTAACGTTCCGTGTCAAAGCTCTGTCCGAAACACAAATATTTTTTCCAAACCACGAACTTTACTGGGAAACAAGGGAAAGATAGAATTCTAGTCACGGGATCATCGGCGAAGGAAACCCTTTAGTGTTTTGCCAAGACACACCTTAAAATTCACATTCACCAGTGCAGCGCGATGAATATGATTAAATAAACACTTCAATAAATAAGTAAATAACCGGAGTTGTGTGTGTGTGTGTGTGTGTGTGTGTGTGTGTGTGTGTGTGTGTGTTTGTGTGTGTGTGTGGTGTGTGGCGTGTTGTGTGCGTGTGCATGGTTGCGTGGCGTGCGTGGCGTGCGTGCGTGGTGTGTGTGTGTGTGTGTGGTGTGTGTGTGTGTGTGTGTGTGTGTGTGTGTGTGTGTGTGTGTGTG
>JABMCL010001112.1:252500-255000 GCA_018857735.1 Alviniconcha marisindica
CGCCCCTGAAGAAAAAAGAAACGTGTAAGCCTACCACATGTCCGAGGTGAAACTCCACTTTTGAATATCGTTACCACGTGTGGGGAGCTGTGAAGATCCAACTGCATCCCAAAATCGGCATCACACACTTATCAGATGTGAAGATCCGTCACCTTTCAAAGTTCGAAAATCGGCACCACATGCCAGTGTGGAAAACCCACCAGTTTTGAAAGTCGGTTCTGCCTTTCACAAGTGACACTCCACCGCCTTTCAAAGTCCGAGAATTGGTATCACACTTCGGAATTGAAAATCCACCGCCTTTCAAGGTCCGAGAATCGGTATCACACTTTAGAATTGAAAATCCACCGCCTTTCAAGGTCCGAGAATCGGTATCACACTTTAGAATTGAAAATCCACCGCCTCTGTGAGTCTGAGAATCGGTATCACACTTTAGAATTGAGAATCCACCGCCTTTTAAGGTCCGAGAATCGGTATCACAAATCAGAATTGAAAGTCCACCGCCTTTCAAAGTCCGAGAATCGGTGCCACACGTTAGAAGGCATGAGGGAGCGGGTGGGGAAAAAACCCACGTTTGAAAACCCCGAACTGAAATTGGTACCAAATGCCAGAGGTGAAAATACCCGGTTTCTAAAAGTCCGGAAATAAGTAGGCCTACATTTATATCATATTTGCCAGAGATAAAAACGCACCGATTTTCACAGTCGGTGTCGAATTTCGGTAGAATATGGGCCGTGGGGTATCGTCTGCTACTCCAATTAGACCCGACTCCCTGAGGCACAAATGCCTGCAATGGCGTGCATTTCTCAAACTTGCAAAGCCACATTCGTATGACTACGGTAAGATGGAAGTTTCATTGTGAATAACACGGTGGCTACACTCAGGTGAACTTTCCTGTGTAAATAGAACGGTGGATACGGATAGATGAACGTTTCAGTGTGAATAGAACTGTGGATATGGTTAGATGAACGTTTCAGTGTGAATAGCACGGTGGATACGGATAGATGAACGTTTCAGTGTGAATAGAACGGTGGATACGGATAGATGAACGTTTCAGTGTGAATAGAACTGTGGATATGGTTAGATGAACGTTTCAGTGTGAATAGCACGGTGGATACGGTTAGATGAACGTTTTAGTGTGAATAGCACGGTGGATACGTTTAGATGAACGTTTCAGAGTGAACAGCTATACATGTATCTACGTTGTTATTTTACATCAAGTTGGATCTTCGTTCTGTTATTTCACTTTGCATCAACGTTCTGTTCTTTCACATTGCATCGACATTCTGTCATTTTACATTCTATCTACGTTCCGCTATTTCACATTCTACTTACGTACCTGTTATTTCACATTATAAGCAACAGCATACTGTACACTATTCTGTGTCCTCATACCATTAAAAGCAGTCCACGCGCGAACACGTATCCTGTTCAAACTATATGTTACCTGTGACTTAGAGAGAGAGAGAGAGAGAGAGAGAGAGAGAGAGAGAGAGAGAGAGAGAGAGAGAGAGAGAGAGAGAGAGAGAGAGAGAGAGAGAGAGAGAGAGAGAGAGAGAGAGGGAGAGAGAGAAAGAGAGAGAGAGAGAGAAAGAGACAGAGAGACAGAGACAGAGAGAGACAGAGACAGAGAGAGAAGAAGAAGAAGAAGAAGAAGAAGAAGAAGAAGAAGAAAGGAAAATCGCTATTTTGAAAGGTTATACCCCCCCAGCCACGTTCACCATATAATCCAAGAAGTCACAACAAACGCACTGCACACGAGCTGAGGCCTAGAGTCCCGCGTCCCGCTGACTAAAACCAGTCGCGCGGACAACCAAATCCGCCGCAGCCTAGCAAGCGAAGCATCGAAGAGAAAGCGAGGCCAGAGCCTCTGTGACAGTTCCAGCACACCGTCCCCCAACCAGGCCCAGGCGGCGTCAGCAGCAGCAGCAGCAGCAGCCCTGGCTCGGATGAGAGGGAGGAGGGAGAGACTGAAAAAACTAAAAACAAAAAAAAAAAGCCGCGCGGATGAAGCGAGGACCCGAAGCGAGAGAGTCGGCCGGCGGAAAGCGAAGCGAGAGACGGGTTTCCACGAAGTGCAACTTGTTCTCAGTCACGCCGGACCAACGGTCAGAAACACTTTAATCTCCCTTCGTCTCCCTTCTCCCCTCTGTCTCCTTCTCCCCCTCCTTCTCCCCCTCCTTCTCCCACTCCCCCCTTCCTCTTTCCCGACCAGTGGTCAGGTTCAATTTAATCTCCCCTCGTCTCCCTCAGGTTCAATTTAATCTCCCCTCGCCCCCCAGTCTCTCCTCAGTCCTCTTCCTTCTCTCTCCCCCCCCCCCCCCCCCCCTCCCTTTCCCGACCAGAGCTCAGATTCACTTTACACTTTAATCTCCCCTCGTCTCACTCTTTCCCCCCGCCCCCCCCCCGGTCTCCTCCTCCTCTTCCTTCTCCCCCCCCCCATTTCCCGATCAGAGTCAGGTTCACTTTAATCTCTCTCGTCTCCCTGCCCCCCCGCCCCCCT
>JABMCL010001112.1:267500-280000 GCA_018857735.1 Alviniconcha marisindica
ACACGCACATACACACACACATACACACACACACACACACACACACACACGCACACGCACACACACACACACACATATGCGTACGTGCGTGTGTGTGTGTTGTGTGTGTGTGTGTGTGTGTGTGTGTGTGTGTGTGTGTGTGTTGTGTGTGGTGTACAGTCGCTTGTGACACATACAGGACATTGGTTTTGTTTTGTTTGTTTTCGTTTGGTTTTTGTTGCTTTTTCTGTTCACGCACTAAATTGTTTAGTACTTCATTGTCCCTCGTGGGGAAATCGGGTCCCCCACATGTTCACATAGGTAACCCCCCCCCCCCCCCACCCCATCCCCCCCCCCCCACCCCCATCACACACACACACACACACACACACACACACACACACACACCCCCACACACACATCTCCTTGACTCATCACTCACTGTGAACGTTCAGCACCATAAAACAACGTTACGGTTTTCACAACTTTCCACTCGCCAATCGTTATCCTCGAACGGTACGATTCCGAAACAGTAGACAAATTATTATGGCAGACTATATCTTGCATCCGGTTTTACCCTCTTGCCTCTATCTATGTTGTGAAATCGTTCGTGTGTGTGTGTGTGTGTGTGTGTGTGTGTGTGTGTGTGTGTGTGTGTGGTGTGTGTATACACAGAGACAGAGAGAGAGAGAGAGAGAGAGAGAGAGAGAGAGAGAGAGAAGAGAGAGAGAGAGAGAGAGAGAGAGAGAGAGAGAGAGAGAGAGAGAGAAGATTAGCTCCAGCGCCATAAAGGACAGAGCATACAAGGCCTTTGTCAGACCCATACTTGAATATGCTTCATCAGTATGGGACCCATGCACCCAGACGAGCATTGACAAGTTGGAGGCCGTCCAGAGACGAGCTGCCCGATTCGTGCTGAACCGATACCTCAATGACACTTCCTAGTGTGCATCGCATGCTGGACTCGCTCGGATGGCCGTCTCTGGAACAGCGCTGGAAGACCTCACGCCTAGGGGTGATGTACAAAATCTGCAATGGACTAGTCCAGTGCCCCATCATCAAGACCAAACTAGTCCCGCCACCCCCCCGCCAGCGCCGCACCCACTGTCAACAGCTTAGCCCCATCACCACCAGAACGCAGTACAGAGGCGGTTCCTTTTTACCCCGCACCATCAGGGACTGGAACTCTCTCTCCATTGATGCAGTAGAGGCAACGACTGTTGACACTTTTGTGTCACGTGCCTCCCACTGACCAATCAACTAGTTCTTTCTTTTGTCTTTTTTTTTTTTAGAGAGAGAGAGAGAGAGAGAGAGAGAGAGAGAGAGAGAGAGAGAGAGAGAATCAACTTGAGACTGTGCAACAATTTAATTTTAATTTTAAGGACTTGTCACCAGAGCTGAAATGTGGACTTTGCGAACACCACCTAAAGCGCCAGAATAATCATCAACATGATTGTGGGCATCCAAGGAAAGAAGAAAGAAGAAGAAGAAGAAGAAGAAAGAGAGAGAGAGAATTTATAATGGCATTGCGTGACAGGCGTTTCGACACATAAAGCAGATGTTTAGAAACGTTACTTCTGTTTGTCGCCTTTTTGTAGAGGAAATGAAACGAACAAGGAAATATGTTTTTCAGTGGATAAAAAATTCGCAATGCCGTCAGCCAGCGTGGGTCTTTAAGGAAGCATTGCCAGCATTTTGTGGAATCGTTTTGGGGTGGGGTGGGGGAGTGGGGACGGGGGGCTGGGGGTGGAGGGTGGGGGGGGGGGGTGTCTACACGAGCATTCCTTCCTGTGCCTTGCGGTCGAAGCATTGCATTCGAAGAACGTTGTTTATTTTTCTCTGATTGTAACGGAGCCGTGGACTGCACGGCCTTCCTCACTACTCCTACAGCCTGTACAGATCTATTCTGAATATCTTTGGGCTATTTGCTCAATCGAAAATCGCGCTTATATTTCCTGAGTTTAGTAACAGTTGTGGCAGTTAGTTAGTTAGTTAATGAAAATTAAACAGAAGAAAGCAACAAACGTTTATAGCTAGTGTTCGGTAAACAAGACCAAAACACACGAATGGTCAAGACGTGTTGCTAGTATTAGTTTATAATGTTATTGACTGCCCAAAAGAAGAAGAAGAAGAAGAAGATTAGTAGTAACTTGGTCTTTTACGCCCAGTCAACCATTGCGGTTTTAACAGGGCAAAAGCAGCAGCAGCAGCAGCAGCAGCAGCAGAAGAAGAAGAAAAAGAAGAAGAAGAAAAAGAAGAAGAAGAAACACAAGCAACAACATCAAAACTATAAAAATAAAAAAAAGACAAAAAAAAAGACGAAGCCTGTTTCGACATAGGCTAAACTTCATGTCAGCGTTCAGGATGCTCTTCCCTAAGACGCCCGCTAGGCTAGTGTGCTTTTACGCCACTTAACCAACAAACAAAGCCAGGAAGCCAAATCCGCAGCGGACAGACTTTGACTACATCCGGAAAAGCCGGGATGAAGGTCTTTGATCTACGCCGCGATGTCTAGGCCTGCTTCCCTCCTGCACTAGCGGTGAAACCGCCTGTCGAAAGTAGCGAAAGGAGAATCGATTTCCAGTCATTATTTGCGCAGGGCCTGAACACACGGGTACGACACCTGATGCAGCAATTTCACATCAGCGGTGGACATAAGTGCATGCGTGTACGCATAAGCCGCGTACGCCCATATAATTACATATCCGTCAGTCACTGTTGTACGGTGGGAAAATGTACGAAAATGTACTACCACACACAAATTGACCCATCAGGGGACCAGGGGACCAAAAAAGTGCGCGCAGCGTACTATAACTTTATAGCTTGCCGGGAGATTGATGTGTTTCCGTGGTTACTCGTGGAAGTGGATGTGGGAGGGTGTACACAGCTAGCCTTCCTCTCTGGACCAGAGAAGGAGAGATTTGGGGCTGGCATAGGGTCCAGCGGTTCAAGACTAATGCCTTTATTGATGTGAGTAGTGTTGGTTTATGGAGAAAGTAACAAATGAAAACAGCGAATGGTTTCAGTTAGTTGCTGTTTTTTCTTTTCTTTTTTTCCACTTGCTGTTGTTGTTGTTGTTGTTGTTTTTGTTTTTGTTTTTGTTGTTGTTGTTGTTTTGTTGTTGTTGTTGTTGTTGTTGTTGTTGTTGTTGTTTTTGCTTTGTTACTTGTTTTGTTTTGTTTTGGGGGAGTTTTTTTATATTTTTTTATCCCCGTATGTTTGTTGTTTTGTTTGTTGTTGGTTTACATTTTACAAAAGTGGCATGTGGTAACTTGCACACTAACTCACACACACACACACACACACACACACACACACACACACACACACACACACACACACACACTCACTGACACACCCGCACGCACGCACACCAACACATCACGACACGCACGCACGCACACACACATACACACACACACACACACACTGACACACACACAACACACACACACACACACACACACACACACACACACACACACACACACACACATACACACAACCTCCCCACCCGCAACCCACCCACACCACATTATCACTGACACGGGTGTCCAAAAACACTGACAGCCAGCTGTCTTAATCCAGTCCCACGGCTCCCAGGCCCTGACTAAAACAGGGCTCGGCGTGAGACCCGGCACAACGGCTCTACAGCACTGAGGTGCCAGCGACGAGCCTGATGATGGGCGGATCTCTCTAATCTCGTCCTCCTCAGCAACAAACTCTGACCCTTGGAACCGGCATCTGAAAGAAGCCAGTCTTTGGAGAACGTGTAGGACAGTGCCTCTTTGACCCCGCCCCGCTGGCTACGCGGAAAACGGCACGTGCAACTCGGTGGTGTCTGAGCCGATCGCTTGCATGTTTGCCGGAACGCTGGACCGTCGTAAAAGGCCGCCTGTAGAACGTGGGAGAGGTAATAGTTGCGACTGGGTTTGTCGGCTGATTATGATGCTATCGCTTTTGCTCCGGCTGTCGTTTCTGTTGCAATAATTATGTTGTCGACACTGCGTATGATGAAAATCACGAAGCTGATGACTGACTCTTTCTCTTCCGTTCTTGTTTACGGGGTTGTCGTTGATGTTGCCAATTAGTCACCACTGCTGTCTTTTGTTTCTCCTCTTCTTCTTCAACGTCATCTCCTCGTCTTCTAATAGTCTAGTAATATTAGGGTAAAAAACAGCTCCAGTGCAAAGTACCTCCTTTCTAAGTGTTCTGAACTTTTGGGGGTTCTTTAAACATTGTGTGATCATAACAAACAAAGTCTACCAAAATATGACTTGCGGAACTTTGTTAAATAACAACTTTAACACAGTAGCAGTGCGCAAAATGCCGAAATATAGTATATTTTACAATTTTTACAGGTTTTTACGAAGCAGGAAGACAGCAGTTTTTTTAAGTTTTTTTTAAACTGATGCTGCCAAGTGAAGAGGAGACTAAAGTACAGAGAGGCGACAACTGACACTGGTCATTTTCCAGCAGCTAAGTATTTTGCGCTGTCGTTATGAATCACGCTCAAAGGCAGAATAATCGGCATCTGCCATCTTTTGCTGGGGATGAAAGGGGCAGGGGGAAGAACCGGTTTGGCGAGAAGAGGCACCGGAAGTGACATGTGGTGCCAGACAATTCTTGTGATCATCTCTGAGCGACGAGAGAGAGAGAGAGAGAGAGAGAGAGAGAGAGAGAGAGAGAGAGAGAGAGAGAGAGAGAGAGAGAGTGTGTGTGTGTGCGTGCGTGCGTGCGTGCTGTGGTGTTGCTTTGTGCTGCCTGCTGAATGCGTACGAGTATGTGTGTGTGTGGTGTGTGTGTGTGTGTGTGTGTGTGTGTGTGTGCGTGCGTGCGTGCGTGGCGTGTGTGTGCGTGTGGTGGCGCGCGCGTGCGTGCGTGCGTGCGTGCGTGCGTGCGTGCGTGCGTGCGTGCGTGGTGTGTGTGTGTGTGTGTGTGTGTGCGTGTGTGTGTGTGTGTGTGTGTGTGTGTGCGTGTGTGTGTGTGTGTGTGTGTGCGTGTTAATGCGCTTGTTTTTCTTTTATGTAAAACATCAAGACTTCCACCTTGAACTTTCACCGAAACGTTTTTGTCCCTCCTAGCCTAACTTACGTCACGTGCTAACACTGTTGACGAGACCGCCTTCCGCGCGCGCAGTTCATGCTCCCCGACACTTGCAATCGACGCGCGTACAGTCAAATATCCGCACTCTACTCAGTCATACTCGACTGTCGACATGGCGTTTTACAGTACATGGCATGCTCTGCAGAAAAAGCGGCATACACAATGTCGGTGACGGGAAAAAGTGTTTTAGGATGGAAGAGACAGCATCTAGGAGATGTCTGACAAATCACTGCCCTCTACCTCAGGGTGTTCCCTGCTCCTCTGTCTGTCCGCTCCCGACGTCGCTCGCTCCATCAATGCCCGGATTCTTTGCTGAGCATCCCCACAAATCTCCGACGGCACTGTGGCCGAGTCTCGATGCATTAGGCCTCATTGGACAAGCCTTAGCTCGCTCTCGACTGATTGGATCTAAACGCCATTTGTATGCAGTCGGTGTCGCAGCATGCTGTTTCTGTAAGGAGAACTTGTTCCAGGGAAAGGTGTGTGTGTGTGGGGGGGGGGGGGGGAAGGGGGGGGGGAGGTGCGGGGGTGGTGGGGGGGGGGGGGGCGTGCTTTGAGGTGATGAGCATGCATTTGGGGGAATGTGCCTGAGACAATGATTCTTTACAACATGGGTAACCGCTCGCCCCGAACAATCTCACCAGAACAATCAAACCAAAAAAGGGGTCGGGTCCAGGTCACAGGGTTTAGGTGCCATCTTTTTCAAAAGAACAAATTCAGTGCTAACTGATGAAATGAGACTGCTCTGAATACTACATCTTCTTCTTCTAATAATAATAATGATTATTATTATTATTATTAATCTCGTCAAAAATTTTTTTTTAAAAAACTCCCCTCAAATTTTATAATATTATAAACACCATATATATATATATATAATCTGATTTATATAAAAATATGTTCGACATTTACAGTATCATCCTACGGAAAACATGTGCAAACAACAGGACCTTGAAACCCGAAACCCGAAAACTAATTACCCTACATTATAATACTGTGTTCTTTGAGTATGGTGGCGTCTGCCGGTGCTTACCATGCCAGACCCCCACAGTCTGTTGCATCTGCACATCAAATGGCTTCAAGTTCCACGACACGGCACGGACATCGGATTCTAACTAACCGAACGACTACATTCAAATCGGGGCTGGAACCTGAATGCTTAATTAGTTCCGGTGGAGTAGAATAACGTCATCATTCGTGTGTCAGTCCCACTGTCGCTCGTAAAAGGCAATGAAGCGAAAAATTCGAATGTGTTTCCCTGCCTGAAAAAACACCGCCATTCTGTGCGCGCGCACGTGTGTGTGGTGTGTGTGTGTGTGTGTGTGTGTGTGTGTGTGTGTGTGTGTGTGTGTGTGTGTGCGTGTGCGTGCGTGCGTGCGTGCGTGCGTGCGTGCGTGCGTGCGTGTGTGTGTATGCAAGTGCACGTGTGAGCGTGCGTGCGTGCGTGTGTGTGTGTGTGTGTGTGTGTGTGTGTGTGTGTGTGTGTGTGTGTGTGTGTGTGTGTGTGTGTGTGTGTGATGTAGTTGTGGGAACGGAAGAATCAGGTTTTGCAGTTGATTGTTGACAATAAAAATGCAGAAAATGTGACTAGCTTTACATGCCACGATATTTCTATTTTAGATCCCCCCCCCCCCCCCCCCCCCTTTGTTTGCAATGTAAACTTAAACATTGATAAATGTGTGTTACCTGTTCTAACACAAATACAAAATCTTTTTTAGAGTAAAAACAGATATATTTATAATTGCTTTTGATTGTCTTTATGTGGCTAATCCAGGTTGATTCAAATGCTGATTTGTTGTTGTTGTTGCTGTCGTTTGCGCCGAAACTTACTACAGAAGGGAAATGCAAAGTTATTTCCAGCTGCAGCTGATACACAACAAGGATGCCTAAATAATAACACAGTGGGAGTGCTGCCATCGGGCTGGATACGCTCCATACATGCCATCAATTGGCGTGCACAGACAGACCACAGTTCATGCTTGTCGCTCTTGGAATCAACCTTGTCATTGATTTTTGTATTGATTTTTGTTTGTTTTGTTTTTTGATTTTTCCTGCTGATTTTTGTAATGTTTTCACTAAACGAGCCGGGAATGCCGCCAGGAGCCAATAAGTCATTGTCAGGATCAATCAAAGGGTCAGGCCAAAGGTCAAAGGTCAAAAAGGATAACCAATGACAGCAGAGTTTTATTGTGTCGTGGAGTTTATGAGTAGACGGCTAACCTCCGTGGTATGCGACCGCAGAAATGAAACAAAATAATATCAGCTATTTTCTCTCTCTCTCTCTCTCTCTCTCTCTCTCTCTCTCTCTCTCTCTCTCTCTCTCTTTGCACCACCACTCCAACCTAAACGGAGTTCGACTGAAAAATACCAGACACTGAAAAGCTGTCCAGGAACACGTTTTGTGAAGTTGCAAGTTAACATTAACCTGTCAAATATAGCTAGAAGTGAAAGGCCACACCCGACATTATTCACTTGTATGGTGCGTCACGTACTTGGGTGTTTCCAATTCTAATTGCTCACTTGCCTGTAGAGGAATGACAATTCTCTTCATTTCGAGTCAGTTTGGTGACCTTATGTTTAAATTAAAGCACCAGAACTGGAGAAGAAGAAAAAAAAAAAAAAAAAAGACATGCGGTTGTTGTTGCTGCTGCTGCTGTTTATAATGTAGGGCAGTATAGAAGGAGCAACAGCAAAGGACTGATGCCGCCGACACAGATCGGCATGTGAGTCTGTCTGGACTGAGAAGAGACCATAGACCCCTCCTCCACCCTACCTCCACCCCACCCTACTCCACCCTTTTCTCTCGACGAAAAAGGCCTTTGGTGGACGCCTCTCGGAGTGTGAAGGAGAGTTCTGCAGACTTTCGCGGCCAAGTTGGTGGAGAAGGCCCGGAAGCCATGCACACACGACTGTGTTCTGGAGGAGGAACCCCGAGAGCACAACGCGCTAGAGATGGACCCGGAAGCCATGCACACACGACTGTGTTCTGGAGGAGGAACCCCGAGAGCACAACGCGCTAGAGAAGTTGGTGGAGAAGGCCCGGAAGCCATGCACACACGACTGTGTTCTGGAGGAGGAACCCCGAGAGCACAACGCGCTAGAGAAGTTGGTGGAGAAGGCCCGGAAGCCATGCACACACGACTGTGTTCTGGAGGAGGAACCCCGAGAGCACAACGCGCTAGAGAAGTTGGTGGAGAAGGCCCGGAAGCCATGCACACACGACTGTGTTCTGGAGGAGGAACCCCGAGAGCACAACGCGCTAGAGAAGTTGGTGGAGAAGGCCCGGAAGCCATGCACACACGACTGTGTTCTGGAGGAGGAACCCCCAGAGCACAACGCGCTAGAGAAGTTGGTGGAGAAGGCCCGGAAGCCATGCACACACGACTGTGTTCTGGAGGAGGAACCCCGAGAGCACAACGCGCTAGAGATGGACCCGGAAGCCATGCACACACGACTGTGTTCTGGAGGAGGAACCCCGAGAGCACAACGCGCTAGAGAAGTTGGTGGAGAAGGCCCGGAAGCCATGCACACACGACTGTGTTCTGGAGGAGGAACCCCGAGAGCACAACGCGCTAGAGAAGTTGGTGGAGAAGGCCCGGAAGCCATGCACACACGACTGTGTTCTGGAGGAGGAACCCCGAGAGCACAACGCGCTAGAGAAGTTGGTGGAGAAGGCCCGGAAGCCATGCACACACGACTGTGTTCTGGAGGAGGAACCCCGAGAGCACAACGCGCTAGAGATGGACCCGGAAGCCATGCACACACGACTGTGTTCTGGAGGAGGAACCCCGAGAGCACAACGCGCTAGAGATGGACCCGGAAGCCATGCACACACGACTGTGTTCTGGAGGAGGAACCCCGAGAGCACAACGCGCTAGAGATGGACCCGGAAGCCATGCACACACGACTGTGTTCTGGAGGAGGAACCCCCAGAGCACAACGCGCTAGAGATGGACCCGGAAGCCATGCACACACGACTGTGTTCTGGAGGAGGAACCCCGAGAGCACAACGCGCTAGAGATGGACCCGGAAGCCATGCACACACGACTGTGTTCTGGAGGAGGAACCCCGAGAGCACAACGCGCTAGAGATGGACCCGGAAGCCATGCACACACGACTGTGTTCTGGAGGAGGAACCCCCAGAGAAAAACGCGCTAGAGATGGACCCGGAAGCCATGCACACACGACTGTGTTCTGGAGGAGGAAGCCGAGAGCACAACGCGCTAGAGATGGACCCGGAAGCCATGCACACACGACTGTGTTCTGGAGGAGGAACCCCGAGAGCACAACGCGCTAGAGATGGACCCGGAAGCCATGCACACACGACTGTGTTCTGGAGGAGGAACCCCGAGAGCACAACGCGCTAGAGATGGACCCGGAAGCCATGCACACACGACTGTGTTCTGGAGGAGGAACCCCCAGAGAAAAACGCGCTAGAGATGGACCCGGAAGCCATGCACACACGACTGTGTTCTGGAGGAGGAAGCCCGAGAGCACAACGCGCTAGAGATGGACCCGGAAGCCATGCACACACGACTGTGTTCTGGAGGAGGAAGCCCGAGAGCACAACGCGCTAGAGATGGACCCGGAAGCCATGCACACACGACTGTGTTCTGGAGGAGGAACCCCGAGAGCACAACGCGCTAGAGATGGACCCGGAAGCCATGCACACACGACTGTGTTCTGGAGGAGGAACCCCGAGAGCACAACGCGCTAGAGATGGACCCGGAAGCCATGCACACACGACTGTGTTCTGGAGGAGGAACCCCGAGAGCACAACGCGCTAGAGATGGACCCGGAAGCCATGCACACACGACTGTGTTCTGGAGGAGGAACCCCGAGAGCACAACGCGCTAGAGATGGACCCGGAAGCCATGCACACACGACTGTGTTCTGGAGGAGGAACCCCGAGAGCACAACGCGCTAGAGATGGACCCGGAAGCCATGCACACACGACTGTGTTCTGGAGGAGGAACCCCGAGAGCACAACGCGCTAGAGATGGACCCGGAAGCCATGCACACACGACTGTGTTCTGGAGGAGGAAGCCGAGAGCACAACGCGCTAGAGATGGACCCGGAAGCCATGCACACACGACTGTGTTCTGGAGGAGGAACCCCGAGAGCACAACGCGCTAGAGAAGTTGGTGGAGAAGGCCCGGAAGCCATGCACACACGACTGTGTTCTGGAGGAGGAACCCCGAGAGCACAACGCGCTAGAGATGGACCCGGAAGCCATGCACACACGACTGTGTTCTGGAGGAGGAACCCCGAGAGCACAACGCGCTAGAGATGGACCCGGAAGCCATGCACACACGACTGTGTTCTGGAGGAGGAACCCCGAGAGCACAACGCGCTAGAGATGGACCCGGAAGCCATGCACACACGACTGTGTTCTGGAGGAGGAACCCCGAGAGCACAACGCGCTAGAGATGGACCCGGAAGCCATGCACACACGACTGTGTTCTGGAGGAGGAACCCCGAGAGCACAACGCGCTAGAGATGGACCCGGAAGCCATGCACACACGACTGTGTTCTGGAGGAGGAAGCCGAGAGCACAACGCGCTAGAGATGGACCCGGAAGCCATGCACACACGACTGTGTTCTGGAGGAGGAACCCCGAGAGCACAACGCGCTAGAGATGGACCCGGAAGCCATGCACACACGACTGTGTTCTGGAGGAGGAACCCCGAGAGCACAACGCGCTAGAGATGGACCCGGAAGCCATGCACACACGACTGTGTTCTGGAGGAGGAAGCCCCAGAGCACAACGCGCTAGAGATGGACCCGGAAGCCATGCACACACGACTGTGTTCTGGAGGAGGAACCCCGAGAGCACAACGCGCTAGAGATGGACCCGGAAGCCATGCACACACGACTGTGTTCTGGAGGAGGAACCCCCAGAGCACAACGCGCTAGAGATGGACCCGGAAGCCATGCACACACGACTGTGTTCTGGAGGAGGAACCCCCAGAGCACAACGCGCTAGAGATGGACCCGGAAGCCATGCACACACGACTGTGTTCTGGAGGAGGAACCCCGAGAGCACAACGCGCTAGAGATGGACCCGGAAGCCATGCACACACGACTGTGTTCTGGAGGAGGAACCCCGAGAGCACAACGCGCTAGAGAATTTTGGAACCCGGAAGCCATGCACACACGACTGTGTTCTGGAGGAGGAACCCCGAGAGCACAACGCGCTAGAGATGGACCCGGAAGCCATGCACACACGACTGTGTTCTGGAGGAGGAAGCCCCAGAGCACAACGCGCTAGAGATGGACCCGGAAGCCATGCACACACGACTGTGTTCTGGAGGAGGAACCCCGAGAGCACAACGCGCTAGAGATGGACCCGGAAGCCATGCACACACGACTGTGTTCTGGAGGAGGAACCCCGAGAGCACAACGCGCTAGAGATGGACCCGGAAGCCATGCACACACGACTGTGTTCTGGAGGAGGAACCCCGAGAGCACAACGCGCTAGAGATGGACCCGGAAGCCATGCACACACGACTGTGTTCTGGAGGAGGAACCCCGAGAGCACAACGCGCTAGAGATGGACCCGGAAGCCATGCACACACGACTGTGTTCTGGAGGAGGAACCCCGAGAGCACAACGCGCTAGAGAATTTTGGAACCCGGAAGCCATGCACACACGACTGTGTTCTGGAGGAGGAACCCCGAGAGCACAACGCGCTAGAGATGGACCCGGAAGCCATGCACACACGACTGTGTTCTGGAGGAGGAACCCCGAGAGCACAACGCGCTAGAGATGGACCCGGAAGCCATGCACACACGACTGTGTTCTGGAGGAGGAAGCCGAGAGCCATGCACACACGACTGTGTTCTGGAGGAGGAACCCCGAGAGCACAACGCGCTAGAGATGGACCCGGAAGCCATGCACACACGACTGTGTTTGGAGGAGGAAGGGCCCAGAGCCATGCACACACGACTGTGTTCTGGAGGAGGAACCCCGAGAGCACAACGCGCTAGAGATGGACCCGGAAGCCATGCACACACGACTGTGTTCTGGAGGAGGAAGCCGAGAGCCATGCACACACGACTGTGTTCTGGAGGAGGAAGCCGAGAGCCATGCACACACGACTGTGTTCTGGAGGAGGAAGCCGAGAGCCATGCACACACGACTGTGTTCTGGAGGAGGAAGCCGAGAGCCATGCACACACGACTGTGTTCTGGAGGAGGAAGCCGAGAGCCATGCACACACGACTGTGTTCTGGAGGAGGAAGCCGAGAGCCATGCACACACGACTGTGTTCTGGAGGAGGAAGCCGAGAGCCATGCACACACGACTGTGTTCTGGAGGAGGAAGCCGAGAGCCATGCACACACGACTGTGTTCTGGAGGAGGAAGCCGAGAGCCATGCACACACGACTGTGTTCTGGAGGAGGAAGCCGAGAGC
>JABMCL010001112.1:285000-292500 GCA_018857735.1 Alviniconcha marisindica
ACATTTGCAGCCTAAAGCAATTATCTACCATAATGTATGTACATTTGCAGAAGCATCAGACAGAGAGCGATAGAGAGGAACGTGCAACATGAAGGAACCAGAGAACGAACTGTCATCCCTGGTGCCAGAGAACGAACTGTCATCCCTGGTGCCGATAATCAGTGTGGAAATACTCCCTGAAGCGTATGAGGTGATATGAAGCGCACAGTGACTCGATCACAGCTCGGAAACTGTGTGAAATCGAGGTGGACGTCCTGGGCTCCCCGTCCCTAATAGTCCTTTTGGTCTCTGTGGACGTAAAGCGAACATTAGAAGAAACTTCAGCGTTCGGACCTCAGGAGCTGTGTGAAAGTGGAGGTGGCCGTCCTGGCTCCCCGTCCCTGACAGTCCGTACGGTCACTGTGGACGTAAAGCGACACTGAAATAGCTATCCTGGGCTCCTGTCCTTGACAGTCCGTACGGTCACTGTGGACGTAAAGCAACACTGAAATAGACTCGATCTCTACTCGCGCTTCAGGAATGCACTGCCCACAAGCAACAAGTACCTGTCGTTTGTTAAGTTTATGATTACGATGTATGAATAAACTGTTGAAACCAAGCAACACGTACCTGTCGTTTGTTAAGTTTATGATTACGATGTAAGAAGAAACTGTTGAAACCAAGCAACACGTACCTGTCGTTTGTTAAGTTTATGATTACGATGTATGAAGAAACTGTTGAAACCAAGCAACACGTACCTGTCGTTTGTTAAGTTTATGATTACGATGTATGAAGAAACTGTTGAAACCAAGCAACACGTACCTGTCGTTTGTTAAGTTTATGATTACGATGTATGAAGAAACTGTTGAAACCAAGCAACACGTACCTGTCGTTTGTTAAGTTTATGATTACGATGTATGAAGAAACTGTTGAAACCAAGCAACACGTACCTGTCGTTTGTTAAGTTTATGATTACGATGTATGAAGAAACTGTTGAAACCAAGCAACACGTACCTGTCGTTTGTTAAGTTTATGATTACGATGTATGAAGAAACTGTTGAAACCAAGCAACACGTACCTGTGGTTTGAAGTTTATGATCGATGTATGAAGAAACTGTGAAACCAAGCAACACGTACCTGTCGTTTGTTAAGTTTATGATTACGATGTATGAAGAAACTGTTGAAACCAAGCAACACGTACCTGTCGTTTGTTAAGTTTATGATTACGATGTATGAATAAACTGTTGAAACCAAGCAACACGTACCTGTCGTTTGTTAAGTTTATGATTACGATGTATGAAAAACTGTTGAAACCAAGCAACACGTACCTGTCGTTTGTTAAGTTTATGATTACGATGTATGAAGAAACTGTTGAAACCAAGCACACGTACCTGTCGTTTGTTAAGTTTATGATTACGATGTATGAAGAAACTGTTGAAACCAAGCAACACGTACCTGTCGTTTGTTAAGTTTATGATTACGATGTATGAATAAACTGTTGAAACCAAGCAACACGTACCCCCCCGATGGTCCTAGCTGCGACGTTCCCTAGACAGCGTGCCAGATTCTGGAAGCACTATGGGTTTGAAATCACCCGCAGGCCTCGTCACATCCCAACACACCGGAAGACAGCTCTCCCACTTGTTTTCTGACGTCCATGTGTTGTTGTCATACACGCAGTCGGCTGGGCTCTGTTCAACAATTTGCTGACTTTGTTTCTGCACAGTGTGGGTTAATAGGCGTCCTTGCTGTTGTTATGTTTTGTTTTTGGTTTCGTCTCCTCCCCTCACCCCCCCCCCCCCCCCCCCCCACCCCCCACCCCCCGCCCCGCCTACCCCCCTCAACCTTCTTGCTCGTGAAATAAACAGAAAGTGAGAGAAGGAGAGCGAGGTCAAGCTGGTGGAAATAAAGAGAGAGGAATGGTAATGAGTTTGCGGGAAAGCTCACGCAGGGTCGATTCTTAATTCTCGTTTCCTTTCAACCGACAAGGAAGCTGATGCCTACCCTACGAGACAACGAGAAAATCGTTTACTCTTCTTTCATTTGCGCTCGTCTGTGGTGTGTGTGTGTGTGTGTGTGTGTGTGCGTGTCGTGTGTGTGTGCGTGTGTGTGTGTGTTTCTAATGTGATTACATGGGACACACACACACACACACACACACACACACACACACACACACACACACACACACACACACAGATTAAAATTGTGAAAATGTTTCTAAACCACGCACTTGGTGTCACCCAGAACTTAAAAGACATTGCTTTTAATGTCTTCTTCTCTTCTTTTTTTCTTCTTTTCTTTTTTCTTTTTCAGTTTCATGGTTAATCATTCGTACCTCGATCTGCGGCATAACAGAGTTGTCTGAAATGCTTGGAGGGGTTTTGCTGGGTGTAGATCTGCATCTGACTTGGGTGAGTGTTGCTTGAAGAATAGATCCAGACAAAACGCTACTCATGGTGACTCCTCTTTCCGCCCTGATACAACCGTCATGGCTGATTGGGTGTAACAACAACAACCACAAATCCATTCCAGCCCCCACCTAAAGCATTCAGTCGCAAAAATTAGCATTTTACGGGATCTTTACCTAAATAGCTGAACTGAATAACTGTTCCTTCCTGTGATGATTTCATCAAACGAATTAAAGTTTCAGCATTGAGATCTAACCACACAGGTCAAAACCCGTTCGGTCAGGAAGAGTCTGTATACAATTTCCGATAACGTTTGCCTTTTTCAGGCAGAAAGCAAAGGAAAATTTAATCCTTTTCTTAATTACACGTGAAAAAGTATGGTTGATCCACGTAGCATCTAATTTCAAGACTCAAACAATCAGTCTCCAACTAAGACAAATTGAAATATCTCTCTCTCTCTCTCTGGCAAGGACCTGATGTAAAATGACCCTGTATCTGCTCCATTACCCTCGTAAAATAAAGTTTGTTCTCTCTCTCTCTCTCTCTCTCTCTCTCTCTCTCTCTCTCTCTCTCTCTCTCTCTCTCTAAAAACAACACATGGTCCATCAAGTTTGGAATTCATTCGAGCAAAAACCAAAACGACGCAGAAAATTCCGATCGACTTGTCTCGAGCTTCTAGAATTGCTGTCAATTTCTGTTCTTTAGCTGAGGAACGCTAACACACAAACAAGGAAACAAACAAACACGCGGCCTTTTCTAATACTGCAATGCTGAACTGGCCAAAGTACTGCCCTCTGGTCACCATCACAGGCAGATGAGCTTCTGCCAGTAGGCGCCTGCATGCGTTATACCAACACACCTCCGTGGACAAGCCCGCAGGCTGTCCAAGTGCCATCGTCGTGTAACAATCATCACGCGCCTTGGGTCTATGCAGTTGGCAGCGCGAGTTCGAACACAGGTTAGCAGCGCTGTTCACTCCGCTTGTCTAAGTGGGCGGAGCTATCTTGTTAAAAGCGAGACGTCAATAAGAGTTTAAAGGAACACGTAATACTGGTGCACTCAGATGGGAATTTCAGACCAAATGTCTAGCAAGGGTTAAATGAAGTATTAAACAGCAGCAGCAGCAACAACAACACTGCAAGTTTCCGGTTTATATTCCTTCGTCCCTCGTGAATCGTCCTCACTGATGCTGGGTTGATGGAGTAGGCTGTCTAGGGGGTCATTACATATTCCATCACCCGTTATCTGTCACTCAGCGAAAACAACAAAGTTTATTTGACTCCTTCATTGTTCCCATCATCCTCGTGCTGTTACCGTTTGTCCACTGCCAGAACGAAGGCATCGATGGACAGAAAGAATGCAAGTTGTTTGGGGTTCTTGTATGTAAAACACTTAAACAAACAAACAAACAGAAACAAAAGAAGAAGTAGAAGAAGAAGAAAGTGTGTTTGCATGGTTACGATTTTTTGGTTTTGTTTGTTTGTTTGCTTGTTGTTTGGTTGGTCCTTCGTTGTTATTTGTTCGTTCGTGTGTTTGTTATGTTTCCTTTTCTTGTAGCTGTAACCTATTTGTGTTTTCTTTTCAATGCTGACAGTCAATCTCAGTTCAGATGTCTTTTAACGTTCAAATAACTGAACCACGGAGTTAAGCACCACCATTCTGCTGGAATAGAAGGCACGTACATTACTGGACATTACATTGCAGCACGTACATTACTGGACATTACATTGCAGCACGTACATTACTGGACATTACATTGCAGCACGTACATTACTGGACATTACATTGCAGCACGTACATTATTGGACATTACATTGAAAGCACGTACATTACTGGACATTACATTGCAGCACGTACATTACTGGACATTACATTGCAGCACGTACATTATTGGACATTACATTGCAACACGTACATTACTGGACATTACATTGCAGCACGTACATTACTGGACATTACATTGCAGCACGTACATTACTGGACATTACATTGCAACACGTACATTACTGGACATTACATTGCAGCACGTACATTATTGAACATTACATTACTGCACATATATTACTGAACACTACTTTACTGCGCATATATTACTGGACATTACAGCACACATTTTACTGGACATTACAGCACATATATTACTGGGCATTACATTACTGCACATATATTACTGGGCGGGGCCTTGACCACTGAACACGCTACAGGATTTCCCTGCAGTAGAAGACAAGGTAATTGAGCCATTCATTGCCGGTAAGCAAACATTCCATGAGGATTCATTTACATTTAACACGTCCTAGGTTAGCCAAAACAAACTGAAACACAAATCAATAACTTAAGTTCGCTCGAGTCGCTTCCCTGGCACCGCAAAATTTCGCCTTTATCGAAAACTCCGTGTAAAATGAGGAAGCACTTAAAGTGAGAATGCGTGCAAAGTGAGAACGCGCGCAACGTGAGAATCAGTGGAAAATGATAACATGCGTAAAATGAGGACTCCGGCAAAATGAGAATGCGTGCAAAACGAGGACGCGTGCAAAGTGAGAATGCAGGCAAAATGAGGACGCGACCAAACCAATTTTACATCAGTCAAAAACGAAAAGTGGCGGCCTGCAAACCAAAGACAGCGTTTGCAATGGAAATTCATTTCACAGATCAATAAAAGGGAAACATTTTGTCATCGTTTTTCGCCTGCATATTTATTACAATTTATCAGAGAGGCCTTGTTGGAGGAGGTGGTGACGTCAGCGGCCAGAAAATGATGGGAATGGCGATAGGACACGTGGGCTGGTTATTCCGTGAGTTATACCTTTTCTGCTGGCAAGTTGAAGAACCGACGATTTAACAATCGTCAGATGAAAAGTAAATGGACTGCCCTCTAACCCCCTACCCCACCCTCCTCCCCTGCCCCCCACTCCTCATTCACCCCCACCCATATTTACTTCATTCGGTTCAATGTGGTATCAAAGTCTCAGAGAGAGAGAGAGAGATATAGAGGGAGATGGTGGGAGAAGGAGAGAGGGAGAGGAGCAAAGAGAGAGAGGGAGAGAGAATGAATGAATGACCGAATGAATTATATTTTTACGAAGGCAATGGAGCAGACACAGGTTTCGTTCACATCCGGCCATCGTCCATGAGGAACTAATGAGAGAGAGAGAGAGAGAGAGAGAGAGAGAGAGAGAGAGAGAGAGAGAGAGAGAGGAGAGAGAGAGAGAGAGAGAGAGAGAGAGAGAGAGAGAGAGACGACCGACAGACAGACAGACAGACAGACAGAGACAGAGACAAAGACAGAGACAGAGAGGCCATATTCCACACAAGCCAATCGCATGCTCCGGATCCAAGAACGTATTTTCCGCCCTTCTGTCCAAAGTGCCACCACGAATCCACCAATCAATCAGTCGTACATTTGTCTGACGCGTGTGTGTGTGGGGAGGGGGGGGGGGGGGGGGGGGGGGGGGGGGGGGGGGGGGGGGGGGGGGGGAGTCACAGAAAGGACGGCACTGCTGGTCTAATCGTACAGGTCAGTGGGTCGAGTGCTCTGTACTGCAATCCGTTTATTTTCCAACTCCCTGGCTTTTCCTTTTTTTTTTTTTTTTTTTTTTTTTTTTCTTTCTTACTTTTTTCCTTTCTTTCTTCTTCTTCTTCTTCCTTTCTTTCTTTCCTTCTTCTTTTTCTTCTTCTTTTCCTTTTTTTTTTTCTTTTCTTTTTTTCTTTTCTTTTTTTCTTTCTTTCTTTCTTTTTTCCTTCTTCTTCTTCTTCCTTTCTTTCTTTCCTTCTTCTTCTTCTTCTTCTTCTTCTTCCTTTCCTTCTTCTTCTTTTTCTTCTTCTTCTTCAAATGAGCCTAAAAACGATGGGATGGCTTTCTTTGTTCCCTGTCCAGCACTGAAGCTAGTCTATCTGTGGTATTTACGGAATTAATTCAATTCCAAATTCCATATTCTGCACCCGCCTCCCAGCCAAAGCTCTCATCGCCCTTCTTGTCCAATGTTTCAGAAACAGCAGGCAGGAAATGTGACAGTTCCACGCCAGAAGGAACCGTTTTGGCTGCGTTAGCCTGTCATCTGGCCCCTCCGTTGTAAGAGCTAGAGGACGGGTTTCTACGCCGTCCGTCATCCGGCTGGGACTAGCGGTAAGGCCTTAAGCCCGTTCTTAACTGAGCGAATGTTTGTTCGCCGAATATACTTCGGACACTTTGACGAACTTTACTTCGTTCTCAGCTGGCTTGTAATGAGATGCAAGCTTCGGCCCGAACTTGCGACAGACGCGCAGCAGACGGCACGATTGAAAATGTAGGCTAAAGTCAAAGTCAAGTCAAGTCAAGTCAATATACTTTAATCATCCCTCACAGGGTAATTCAACTAACTACTATCTCATTCTGGGTCCCCGAGACAAGGCTGCGCCTCCCACAAGTCAACAAATAAACAAATTCCCTCCGAAGCGAGTGAAGAACCTAGCGACACCGTCATCCATTTTTATTTTTATTTCTTCTTCATCCACAGGAGAGCTCTGCTCTCAGCCAATCAGAGGCAATGTTCGTCGAAAGGGCGAATGTTCCCAGAACATGTTGAGCGAAGCTTTTTGGACCCCGAATATAGATTCGTCGCAGTTCGACGAATACTTCCAACTAGGTTCGCGAAAAAAAGTTCGCCCAATTAAGAACGGGCTTTACGGCTGGTAAGCAAAAGAACCTCGGTTCGATTTCTCTTCGGCTCTTTTTTCTTCTTTTTTTTTCTTCATCTTTTTCTTCTTCATCTTTTTCTTCTTCTTCTTCTCTTTCTTCAAAAGTTGTGATTTATGGACACTATGTTGCAGACTTTGCCCCCCCCCCCCCCCCCCCCCCCCCCACCACCACATCCACCACATCCACCTCACACACACTGTTAATGACACTTTAAAGTGTCTTTTACCACTGGCAGTCTTAATGCAAAAATCAGCATAGTGGTGACATTGTTAGGTATGGTTTCCCTTTTCCCCCACGTCCTGGGAGTTTGGCCCGCGCCAGTACCTCTTCGGAGACAGCGCGGCGTTAAACACATTTAACCAAGGCTGCGCAGTCCGATCCCAGATGCCCTTGTCGACGAAGTATGGTGGCTTGCTGGCGTCAAAAGCACATCAT
>JABMCL010001112.1:300000-315000 GCA_018857735.1 Alviniconcha marisindica
ATCCCTGGGGAAAACTGGTGACAGGCCGCAGACAGCTTTACGTGTCTGGCATCGTAACCCGTCCATTGCAGACCGTCCTTATTTACCCCGCTCGTCTGCTTAGATAACCGTTTCAATCGCCGGCCGGAAAAAAACATGGCGGAGTCAGCCTCCCTTCCCTCGGAAGCCAGTTTGTCGACGAGTTGAATACTCACGGCCTTTTGACCGCGTGTCAGAGAGAACAGCGCTTTCATTCATGCTGTTTATCGGTGAAAACAGCTCGGTTCCGTTGGGAGTTTATTCCGATTATCAGGTTCAAGAAGATGTGGGAGTTAGATAGCTACCGGACTGTGATGCTTAACGCCCACTCAGCCAGCAAGGTCATGCCTCAGTGAATCACAATTATCACAAAAATGTATCTTATTCATTACACTAGTATATATAATTGGGGGACAACATGAGAGATCAAAGAAAGAGTATTGATTATTTATTTATTTTATTTTTGTATCTGAGTGGACGAGCGGAGATTGGTTGTCCTGTCTGTCTGTCTGTCTCTCGTGTCTGTCTGTCTGTCTGTCTGTCTGTCTGTCTCTGTCTCTCTCTCTGTCTCTCTCTCTCTCTCTCTCTCTCTCTCTCTCTCTCTCTGTAACATGGTTATTGTTTGATAGGCGATAATGGTAGCTAGACTACAATATTTAAGATTCTGTTTGTTTGAAATGTATGTTAATGTGGTTTTTGTCATTAAGATGTTTGTACAGCGCAGTGAGATTAATTCTGGTTAAAGAATAACGTTTATAAGAATTATTTTATATTATTATTATTATATTGTACTCGTGTATGCTGCATCCTTGTGTGTGTGTGTGTGTGTGTGTGTGTGTGTGTGTGTGTGTGTGTGTGTGTGTGTGTGTGTGTGTGTGTTGTGTGTGGGGTGTGTGTGTGGTGATGGTGTTTGGGGGGATTTTCCAGACAAGATTTATGGCCTTATAAATGCTTCAGTTCTGATTACTATTACTATTGTGACGCAATCAGAAAGGCAGAATTCCTGACAGCAGGCGAAGCATACAAGGCTAAACCGAGGTTAGGCTATACCCGGATTTTGAGTCCTTTTGCTTCCATTGGCATCTCTGGATTCTGAGCAAAAGGAGACTTAATTTCTGCGTCCACAGTGCCCCGACGCGGGAGACTGAGACTGAAAATGCACGAACTGATCGCATTTGTATCTTCCTGTGTACTTTTCAACAAAATAATCAGCATTTGTATCTTCATGCGTACTTTTCATCAAAATGCACGAACTAATCAGCATCTGTATCTTCATCAAGTTCATGTGTACTTTTCATCAAAATGCACGAACTGATCGGCACTTGTATCTTCATGTGTACTTTTCATCAAGACAATTCCACTCCTCTTCTGAGTGGAGAACTCCAGGCACTCCAGGCCGGCATTCCAGGCATTAAGACCAAACATTCGGACTCGTTCTTTTTCCTAGGCTGCTCCTTCTCTCTGGAATTCCCTGCCCCGTGTAGTTAGACACATTCAGTCACCACGACTGCATTCAAAACCGCTCTGCAGACGCAGGAGATTGAAACCTACGGCTGCTAGCATTTGTTTATTTTTGTTTATCCTCACCCCTTTCCCCCAAACTTGTTCTTACATTTTTACTTTATTTCACTGATGTGCTGTGTGTGTGTGTGTGTGTGTGTGTGTGTGTGTGTGTGTGTGTGTGTGTTGTGTGTGTGTGTGTGTGTGTGTGTGTGTGTGTGAGAGAGAGAGAGAGAGAGAGAGAGAGAGAGAGAGAGAGAGAGAGAGAGAGAGAATACTGTATTACAGAAGGATAAAGATTTAAGCACAAGTCGGCTTTTTACAATCCTGTCCTTGATGACAAACACAGCAACACTGATTGCGTCAATCAAGAATACAAATCACTGCGGCAAACAGAGAGACAGAAAGAGAAGAGAGACAGACAGACAGACAGAGACAGAGACAGAGAGACAGAGAGACAGAGAGACAGACAGAGAGACAGAGAAACAGAGATACAGAGACAGACAGACAGGGAGCGAGACAGAGAGACAGAGACAGACAGACAGACAGACAGACAGACAGACAGGGACAAAGAGACAGTTAATAGTAATAACAAATGCCTTTCTAATGCGCTGAATCCCGCTTTAATTAATGAATGCGGCTCAAAACCACACACATGGAACATTATACAAGAGCACAGACTAATCTGCAACACGCATGTTTCTCTCTGTCCTTCCTTCTCTTCCACACGCACACAAAAGACAATAACGATAAGATCTTATTTTACAAACATCGCACATCCGATGTAAAGATTTTCACGCTGAAGCAGGTTTAGTCTGCCCGTAGAGCACTGCATATCTTTTGCTCATTAACCAGTTGTTGAAACTGTAGACCAGCGGCTGCGTAACGACGATATAGCTTCATCAAAACGTGTTGCAGTTGGCACCAGACGTGATAAGATGGACTCAATTTCAACTTTCAAGTGACTGTGTCGGGTGTTTATGCCAGGGAACGATAAGATCTTTTTAAAGTTTTCCTCAAAATGTGTCTGTGAGTTAATGTTAAACACACACACACACACGCACACACACACACACACACACACACACACACACACACACACACACACACACACACACACACACACACACACACACACACATATTGTGCTCATTGGTTTGCTTTGTCCGATAAAAAGCGTTCTTGTTTTGGTTTCCTGTGTTGTTTTAGTAAACGTTTTCAGTTTACACGAAATTGCTTGTTTACACACACACACACAACTCCCCCCCCCCCCCCCTCCCCCCCCCCCCCACCCCCACCACCCACCCCCCGCCTCTCTCTTCTCTTTTTCACAATTTCTTTTTTCTTATCCGTCTTAAATCTTTTTCTTCCTTCGTCCTCCTTTCGTCTACTGTCTTTCTTATTTCTCTTTCTTCTCTTTCTTTCTTCTGTCTTAACTGAGTGCATAAACTATTGTCACCTCTGTTCTTTACCTTGTGGTTAGAATTCCTCTCTAACCTACTGCATTCAAGGGTCATTATTATCCGTGGAACTAGAACCCATCCTCTTTATAATTATCGTTCAAGGCTGTTTGTCCTTTGTCGTTTTTGTGCTTGCTGTAAGCAGCTGTAATTATGTATATGAGGTTGTTCTCGTAGCCACTGTCTTTGATAATTGATAGTATTGCAAATCTGATCAATTCTCCAACAGCATCACATTCTCAACCTTTTTCTATTTTCCAAACGCGTTGGAACACACGATATATGTCCATAAGCCACAATTTCTGAACAGAAAGGATAGCCGTAAAGAACTCGAACAGATGTCCATCCGTTTGCCAGCCTGGTGTTTACTGCTAGGCTAAATCGGTTCACAACGTTGTAACAGCTGGGAATGAATAAAATCCCAGTACTTCCAACAGGACTTAATTCTCTCTCGCTCTCTCTCTATTTCTCTCTCTCTCATTGATTCTCCCCCCCCCCCCCGCCCTCCCCCTCTCTCTCTCTCTCTCTTTTCTTTTTCTTTTCTCTGTTATTTCTCTCTCTCTCTCTCTCTCTCTCTCTCTCTCTCTCTCTCTCTCTCTCTCTCTTTTATTTTTATTTTCTCTGTTATTTCTCTCTCTCTCTCTCTCTCTCTCTCTCTCTCTCTCTCTCTCTCTCTCTCTCTTTTTTTTCTCTCTCTCTCTCTCTCTCTCTCTCTCTCTCTCTCTCTCTCTCTCTCTGTTCTTAATTCTCCCTCTCTCTCTTAAAAAAAGAGAGATAAATCTGCAACAAGAATGACTGCTAGGGTTCTAAAATAAGATCCAAACACTTAAAAGGTTCAAAAGAACGCTATTTATTAGGACAAGACAAAACCAGCAAATTTTCGGGGTAATCTCCTTTGTCACGCTACAAAACGACAGTTGTTTTCCAGAAACCACAGGACAGAAAAGCAACACAGCTCCGCCAAAACAGAGAAAATTTAATGGTTTAGCTTTTCACTTCATTTTTCATCGTTTTAGACCGGTTAGCTTTTGTTTAAGTGTCGTTTTGTAGCTTGACAAAGGGGATTACCCCGAACATTTGCTGGATTTGTCTTGTGCTAATAAATAACGTTCTTTTGAACCTTTCAGGTGCTTGGATCTTTCTCTCTCTGTGTAAATCTCTCTCTCTCTCTCTCTCTCTCTCTCTCTCTCTCTCTCTCTCTCTGTTCTTAACTATCTCTCTGTTCTTAATTCTCTCTCTCTCTCTCTCTCTCTCTCTCTCTCTCTCCTTCTGTTCTTAAGCTTCTGCTAAATTTCCCTCTCTCTCTCTCATCTCTCTCTCTCTCTCTCCCTCTCTGCTCTCTCTCTCTCTGTGTTCTTTTTGATCTAACTCTCTCTCTCTTTCTATTCTCTTCTCTCTCTCTCCTCTGTTTCTTTTTATCTCTGATCTAACTCTCTCTTTTGTCTTAACTCTCTCTCTCTCTCTCTCTCTCTCTCTCTCTCTCTCTCCCTCTCTCTGTCTTACTCTTCTCTCTCGTAGGATGTCCCTACGAGACGGAGGGTCGGTAAAGGCAACGGACAGCTAGTCGTCACGGAGACGCGATCCTGGCTGACTGTCTCCTTCGATCCCCACTACACTACACTCGGCCACAGGGTGGCGGTAAGAGATTGCCGCTGGCAGCCACGAAACGCAGACGACACTCGCTCTCTTTCACCGGCCGGTCGTCGGCAAGGTACTCTTGCTGCCACTCTGAATAGTCATGGTCTGTCCTCGTGTCACTCCTTGCCCGATATTCTGCGGCGTTCGCACGCTAGGTAAGTGAGTATTTCAAGACGGAGCGCTCGGGCGCTGGACGGTCTTCCTTGAATCAGCCCTGGTATAACCCTACGTGCTCTTTGAAAAGACGAGAAAGGGTCATGGTCAGTCTCGACGATCTTTCCTTATCCGGCCGAGAAAGGGTCAAGGTCAGTCCCGACGATCTTCCCTGAAAGGACGAGCAAGGGTCATCGACTGTCTCCACACACACAAACACACACACACACACACACACACACACACACACCACACTCACACGGCGTCACACCACACACACACACACACACACACACACACACACTACGACACACACACACACACACACACACACCACACACACACACACACACGCACACACACACACACACACACACACACACACACACACACACACACACTCACCGGCGTCTCTCACACACACACACACACACACACACACACACACACACACACACACACACACACACCACACACACACGCACTCACCTGCGTCTCTCACACACACACCTCACACACAACCACACACACACACACACACACACACACACACAACACACACACACACCACCCTCCTACACACACACATACTCACCCACACACACACACACACACACACACACACACACACACACACACACACACACACACCTCACTGCGTCTCCACCTACACACACACACACACACACACACACACACACACACACACCACACACACACCACACACACAACACACACACACACACACACCCTCTACACACACACACACACACACACACACACACACACACACACACACACACACACACACACACACATCATCGTCCAACCGCATCCCCACAACTAACGCCCTCCCAAACTCCCGCCGCAGCATACCGAGCTGTCCCACCTATCGCGACACACCCGGTCACCAGGCACGCGCCTCGTGTTGCTGCTCATATGGGGCTGTCTGCAGCGCGAGCGAGACGACAGTAAGTGACGGAAGGCAGTCGGGGTGCGAACCCGTACTCTCTCCGTTGCGACGAGGAGTCAATTCAAATCGGAACCTGTTTGTGGCGGCGCTAACATTCCTTCGGCACTAAGTGAGCAAGTGGTCCTGGAACTGGAAGTCCTGAAACGATGGTTCCAGCCACACTGACATACACACAGGCCTTTTGAAAGACGGATTCTGAATCGGAACTTCGTTTTGAATCCCCCCCCCCCTCTCTCTCTCTCTCTCTCTTACTCTTTTGTATTATTCATAGTGATTGTCGATTTCACATTGATTTCTTCTTCCATGTTCATATGTGTATTTAAATGTTTTCAGTTGTTTCAAGGACAGGCATTATTCGTGCCTAAACCTTCATCCTTGCGTAATTAAAATCCAGTCAATCAGTCAATCTCTCTCTCTCTCTCTCTCTCTCTCTCTGATCAGATGTTCTGCTGCTTTATTTGCTGGTTGTATGCTCATAATATGTAACTGAATGATGTATGGCATGTGTTCATATGGCGCTGTGAACACGCTATGTTTGTGTGGAAATTCTCATGTATAACGTTTCACTCACTCATTCATGCCTATATGTATATAAATAATGCCTGTAATTTGATATCTATTCATCAGTAGCTTAGCAAGGACTAGTTGTTAGACAAGTTTTTGACTGAACCTAAACTACAATACTTGTAAAATAAAATTTTCGAGTTCAGTTCTCTCTCTCTCTCTCTCTCTCTCTCTCTCTCTCTCTCTCTCTCTCTCTCTCCCTCCCTCCCTCTCTCTCTCTCTCTCTCTCTCTCTCTCTCTCTGCTGGGCATAGAGAGCATTGAGTCTATGCATTCTGATATAACCAAAGAACAGCTGAGCCTCGCCTCGAGTCTAATTGATGTGGATATTAATGAGGCACTAAAATCCTTCAATGACTGTTGAAAACAAAATGCCGAGTACATGAAAAGGAAAATATATGTTAACAGACCAAAGAAGATGGATGAATGGTGTGATGAAGAGTGTAGGGCTGCTAGAAAAAACGTTAAGAAGCTACTACGTAAATTTCGTAAATCACTAGATCGTTTAGTATGTGTGGACTATTGCTGTGCTAGAAGAGAATATAAAAAATTGTTGCAAGAAAAGAAAAAGAAGTTCAATGAAAATGTGTTGAACAATCTTATGCAGTCAGTCTCAGACCAACAGGCCTTCTAGCAGAATATGCGTAAAATTTCGAAGACTAAGTATCAGCCTTATAATAGTATTTCGGAACAGGATTGGTTTAACCATTTTTAAAAGGTGTGCTTGAGCAAGATAACCAGGATCAAGATTCTGATGATGATTTTGAAAATTGTGTAAGCGATGTCTATTATAACAGACCAATTACGAGAGAAGAAGTTTTGTTAGCCATCCAAAGGTTAAAGAATGGTAAGGCTGCAAGTCCGGATGGTATTACTGGTGAATTATTTAAGCATGCTGGACATTTGGCAGTGGACTTTTGGTTAAGTTTTTCAATGTTTTGTTTGAGCGTGGTATATATCCAGACTGTTGGACAGAGAGCATAATCATTCCCCTCTTTAAAAAGGGGAACCAAAATGATCCAGACAACTACCGAGGAATATCTCTATGCGATATCAGTAGCAAGTTATATAGTTCCATTATTAACAACAGGTTACAGGAGTGGATTGAACAGAACAATTTAACGGGAGAATGTCAAGCGGGTTTCAAAAAGGACTACTCAACTGTTGACTATATGTTTACACTGATGGCAATGATTCAGAAGCAATTTGCCTTAAATAGAAAGTTGTATGTGGCCTTTATAGATTTTGAAAAGGCTTTTGATTCGATATCGAGAAAACTACTTTGGCCTATTCTTCTGAAAAATGGTATTAAGGGTAGACTGTATAAGTGCGTTAGAGGTATGTATGAAAATGTGAAGGCTAGAATTAGATGTGGTGCTAATTTTACAGACTATATTAAGTGTACCCGTGGTGTGAAATAGGGTGATGTGTGCAGCCCTGTCTTGTTCTCACTGTTCTATTAATGAACTAGCTCTTGATATTATTAATAACGGCAGACATGGAGTAAGCCTGAGCAGTGATTTCGTCCAGTTAGTGATACTGTTATTTGCTGATGACATGATATTGCTGTCTGAAACTGTTATTGGTCTGCAGACTCAGCTTAACAGTCTGTTTAGTGCTGCGTCAAGGTTACAACTTAAAGTAAATATGAATAAAAGTAATATATGGTGTTTAGGAAGGGAGGGTATTTAGGTGCCAGAGAAAGATGGATCTACGATGGTTGTATGATGAGAGTGGTGAACTCTTATAAATATCTTGGTATATGTTTTTCTACAAGGCTTAGTTTTTGCCATGCATGTCAAGATTTGGTAAGTAGAGCAAAAAGGGCGCTGCTGTGCATTATGAGTAAATTATATAGAACTGACTGCAATTCTATTAATGTTTTTTTGAAGATTTTTGATGCTCAAGTACAACCAATTGTTCTCTATGGGGCAGAGATTTGGGGTCTGGATAGTAGCTCTTCTGTGATTGATAATGTACATTTGTTTGGTTTGAAACGTTATTTGGGTGTAGACAGGAGAACCCCGAATGATCTTGTTTATGGAGAAGTTGGAAGGTTTCCTATTTAAATTAATGCAAGTGTTCGCTGTATAAGATACTGGTTAAAATTGACACGTATGGATGAGCACAGACTGCCTTTCAGAGCGTATAAAACATTATTGAATTTGGACCAAAGGGGAAAAACTAACTGGGTGACTAATGTTCGTAAAACGTTATGTGTAAACGGATTTTCTTATGTTTGGGATAATCAGGGTGTGGGATGTTTGAATGCATTTATTAGGGAGTTCAGACAACGACTTACTGACATAGAGAGCCCTGCATTTGAGGATATAAGACACGAGTTTATATATAAATATTTCAATAACCCATGTGAATTTCGGTTGGCACTGCTCTTAACTACTCAAAACGAACGCGCCTTGAAAAATCTTGCTTTGTTTCTATATAAAGCATTCAGCAGAAGGAAAACCCTGCTATCGTGAAGAATGTAAATGTACATCACGAATTAATATTCAAGAACGTTATTATAATATCCTTTGCATATACTCTCGCTCCTGACTTGTGCATTTGTTACATTCCAACATCAGTAATTTGTTTACTGTGTGTGTGTGTGTGTGTGTGTGTGTATTGTGTATTGTCTTGTAAGATTTATTGTGCTTACACCCCTTCAAAAGGGGCTATGGCCTTATTGAATAAAATTTCCGTATTCCGTATTCTCTCTCTGTCTCTCTCTCTGTCTCTCTCTGTCTCTCTCTCTCTCTCTCTCTCTCTCTCTCTCTCTCTCTCTTTAATCGTTAATAGACCAAGAGCAATAATTTATATCTACTGACTCAAGCCGAAATGGTTATGCAAATTTGAAGGACAGCAAATACATTTCATATTCTCATGAAATAAAGTGAGCATTCCAGTTTCCATTCAATGCAATTTCCTTCATTTGAGTGCAACCGATACCTTTCGTCTTTAACGAACGCACATGATGACTTATTGTGAAAGTTTAGTTCGGAATCCAGCAGTCTTTCGTTCTGCTGCTACGCCGCTTTAACTCGTGAGGAAAACATGATGGCCACTCTTCGGGTTTGTCGCGCGGAACGTTTATTGTAACTTCTGATTGGTTGAAGCGTCTCGGCGCTTTCCAGAGCCCTTTGCCCGATCGATGATTTTGAGCCTCGTGTTTGGACGGACGTGTTCACGTTCTGCTCTGCACGGACTCCGTACAGTGTGCTGGGCTCTTGCACTTGGTAAATAACTGTTGGCGTAGTTAACAAAATTAAGCATCGCTAGCATTTCTTGAAAGCAGACTGCTCGTGTGTCGCACACTGACAGCCCTGGTTGTCGTCACAAGCCAAACTACGGTTCGTGACGTTTTTGCTTGTCTTAGCCAGTCTGTTAGCTGTAGTTAAGACTTTGCTTTACGTCTGGGTTTTCCTGCGCCTGCCAGTCACACTGTATTGAGGCCATAGAGATTACGACATGAAACCACAGAAAACAAAAACAATCACCTTAAATATTCGGGAACTTGGTTTGTTTATTTTGGGTGCTGTTCGCGAGGTCATGCTGTCATCTATTTATCTAGCTATCAATCTGTTTATCATCTATGAACTTAGTGCGTTTGTATGACAATTAACAATGCATAAACCAAATGCGTGCGTGCGTGTTTCATGCCAGTCCCGGCCACCAGCTAACAAGCATCAATTTATTTGCAACACTGGAACAAACACAACCCTTAGGATGTGACTGTAACTTACGCTCGGCACGTGAACCAGAACAGCCAAGTCAATGAATCATGCAGATGAATGCCGGACAGGACGAAGGGGCCGGTGGCGGGGGGATTGTGTGTGTGTGTGTGTGTGTGTGTTGGGGTGGGGGTGGGGGGGGGGGGGGGGGGGGGGGGGGGCGCTGGGGGACGTATTATTTGTGGTGTCATCCACAGGTCCAGACACTTTGCAGCAGTAAATTAATTGCTCCAGCTGAAAAGTGCAAGCTTGCAGATTTGCAAGCCAACACAGATTAGCATAGCTTGCAAACGTGTGCCTTGTAGCCAGAACTCCACAGGTAACAGTATTGCAGTGACAAACTAAAGTCTAAGATGCGGCGACAAAATGGCGTCTTAGCTGTAGCAACAAAATCTAGTCTTTTCTGTAGCGACATAATCATGTCTTAGTATATAACTTCGTTGCAGCGACAAAATGAAGTCTTAGAGGTAGCGACAAAATCAAGTCTCATTTTAGATCCCACAACAGAAATCAAAAAAAAGGGCTTAAGGAAAAAAAGAGACAAAAAACAAGTCTTAGATGAGACAAAATCAAGTCTTAGATGTGACAAAATCAAGTCTTAGATGAGACAAAATCAAGTCTTAGATGTGACAAAATCAAGTCTCAGATGTGACAAAATCAAGAACGCTGTAGCAGAAATCCCTCCTGTTTTTGAAGCTGCAACAGTTGTAACAAATCTCCAACTGCAACAAAAGCGGCCCATTGCGTCAAACTGAGTACCGTTCAAAGTGTATCCGCATTCTCACGTCTGCTCTCTACCAGAGCTTTGCAAGTAACTGGCACTGCATAACCTGGGGGCCCTCTAGTCCCTGCAAAGTGAATTTTGTCGCTGCAAAACCATCTGTTGTTTTTGCAGCTGTAAACGTAAAGTTGCCGTTGCTGCCAACAGCTGAGCTGGCAGAGATCTGTAAATCTGTGATTGTAGATCAGCTGTGTAAATCTGTGCTTGCAGATCAGCTGTGTAAATCTGTGCTTGTAGATCAGCTGTGTAAATCTGTGCTTGTAGATCAGCTCTATAAATCTGTGCTTGCAAATCAGCTGTGTAAGTCTGTGCTTGCAGATCAGCTCTGTAAATCTGTGCTTGTAGATCAGCTCTGTAAATCTGTGCTTGTAGATCAGCTCTGTAAATCTGCGCTTGCAGATCAGCTCTGTAATTCTGTGCTTGTAGATCAGCTGTGTAAATCTGTGCTTGCAAATCAGCTGTGTAAATCTGTGCTTGCAAATCAACTCTGTAAATCTGTGCTTGCAAATCAGCTCTGTAAATCTGTGCTTGCCGATCAGCTCTGTAAATCTGTGCTTGTAGATCAGCTCTGTAAATCTCCATTTGTAGATCAGCTGTGTAAATCTGTGCTTGCAAATCAGCTGTGTAAATCTGTGCTTGCAAATCAGCTCTGTAAATCTGTGCTTGCGAATCAGCTCTGTAAATCTGTGCTTGCCGATCAGCTGTGTAAATCTGTGCTTGTAGATCAGCTGTGTAAATCTCCATTTGTAGATCAGCTGTGTAAATCTCCATTTGTAGATCAGCTGTGTAAGTCTGTGTTTGCAAATCAGCTCTGTAAATCTGTGCTTGCCGATCAGCTGTGTAAATCTCCATTTGTAGATCAGCTGTGTAAATCTCCATTTGTAGATCCGCTGTGTAAGTCTGTGCTTGCAAATCAGCTCTGTAAATCTGTGCTTGCCGATCAGCTCTGTAAATCTGTGCTTGTAGATCAGCTGTGTAAATCTCCATTTGTAGATCAGCTGTGTAAATCTCCATTTGTAGATCAGCTGTGTAAGTCTGTGATTGTAGATCAGCTGTGTAAATCTATACCTGCAAATCCGCTTCGTAAATCTGTGCTTGCAGATCAGCTGTGTAAATCTCCGTTTGTAGATCAGCTGTGTAAATCTCCGTTTGTAGATCAGCTGTGTAAATCTCCGTTTGTAGATCAGCTGCGTAAATCCATGCTTGCAGATCAGCGCTGTAAATCTGCGTTTGCAGATCAGTTCTCTGATTGTACAGAGCTTAACGATACAGGCACTTTGCAGCGACAAAACCTTGCAGTGTCCATGCAGCAGCTGGGGCCTGGAACTGTGGCGGTAACTGCCGGGCAATGAGAGGGAGTGGCAATCACAAGATCAATGGTCTGCATGCTATAGGTGGGAGGAAGAGTGATCACAGCGCTGACTCTGATGAATGCTGGAGGTTTCGAACCCTTAATTATGTCATCAGCAGCTTGGAAACGTTGTCTCAAATTATGAGGGTGTCCAAGCAGGATGTCGTCCGCGACTGCAGGTTTTTCAGTGTGTGTGTGTGTGTGGTGTGGTGTGTGTGTGTGTGTGTGTGTGTGTGTGTGTGTGTGTGTGCGCGCGTGTGCGTGAGCGTTTTCTTGTTTGCTGTTCTTGTTCTTGTTGTACGTTTGTCTTCTTTGTTTTGTTTTTGTTTTTAACGGGAAAGCGAGCGGAAGATGGACCACACTCTACCGACAGGAGCGGGATGAAACCAAACAATGTCTACATGCAACTACGTTTTCCACTCGATTTATCATCCTGTTTGTTAACAATCGACGTCTGAAAGGCAGCAGCTGTCCTAGTCGCCTTTCAAAGGCGCGGAAACAAATGTCATGTTCTTCAGTGCGGCCATTTTGTGCCCAGCAGTCTGTGTTAGTGACGCCATGAACAAGGCAGTCATGTGTTGCAAACTCTTATTGGTAAAGCGCGAACATAAACATGGCCACGCCTTGTGTAGCTCTTCTTCTCCTTATTCTTCTCCTCCTGCTTCTCCTCCTTCTTCTTCTTCTTCTTCTTCTTCTTCTTTTATTTAAAGTTGTTTCATATCAATGATATCAGACTGATCTTACAATTATTATCATGCTAACAATATGTATCAGCAAGTTGCACCGATATAAATTTATGTTACAAAAATAAAATAAATAGCCAACCTTATTTGCAGTCAAAAAACAACCATATATACATTGGTGTCTGCATCCATAATTTGTGGACCTTCAAATGTATTCAAACCAACAGATTACTTCTGTTCTATAAATGTTGACAGAACAGCCAAATGATACGGAAGGGGGTAGAGTTCAAGAGCTGCGTGAAGGTCGGAGGTGGCCGTCCTGGCTCCCCGTCCCTAACAGTCCATATGGTCTCTGTGGACGTAAGCACGTTGAGAGTTTCAGGTTCGAGTCCGTGATGTGTCGCTTGGGCTGGTTCGTATATGGTTCTGTGCTGAGCTGGTTTTCGTGAAAATGTGTTTCTGTTTCGTTGTTTTTGTGTTGTGTTTGTTTTTTGTGGTTGTGTGTGTGTGTGTGTGTGTGTGTGTGTGTGTTGGTGTGTGTGTGTTGGTCAAGTTGTTTGGTGTTTGCGTTGTTGTTGTTGTTGTTGTTGTTTAGGCCAATTTGGGTGTTTGGTTGGGTTGGGCTCCCCTTTAAGCTAGAGGGCAGATGGGGTTGTTGGGCCAGGCCACAGCAAAGTGTACCAGGATGCAGGGTCTCCAATCATAGAAGGCCGGCAAAGATATGACATATCGGTAAAGGCGGCAATATTCGCAAGACAAATTCCAGGGCAACAATCGGGGCGTGCAAACCAATGTATCAAAGACAAAAATCAATCGTGCCTGTCCCCTGCCACCTTCTCCTTTTTTTCCCTTCCGTGCTGACACGCACGTACTTCTTCTTCTTCCGTCTTCTTTTTTTTCTCTCTCTCTCTCTCTCTCTCTCTCTCTCTCTCTCTCTCTCTCTCTCTCTCTCTCTCTCTCTCTCTGTTTAAGTCGTATTTTATTTTGCCACAATTATTTATGCTCTTGTTTGGTGTATTAAGTGTTGCTGTGCTTGTCATCAAGGTCAGGTTTGTAAAAAATATGTATATAAATAATGCCTGTAATTCGATATCTTCTCATTAGTAGTTTAGCAAGGACTAGTTGTTAGACAGGTTTTTGACTGAACCTAAACTACAATCCTTGTAAAATAAAGTTTTCGAGTTCGAGTTCTCTCTCTCTCTCTCTCTCTCTCTCTCTCTCTCTCTCTCTCTCTCTCTCTCTCTCTCTCTCACACACACACACACACACACACACACACACACATACACACGGAGGATAACAGCATTAGCGCACTTCTCACTTTCGGATGGGCAGCTGGCCCCTCACTAAAGGTCATCATCACCTGTCAGAAGTAGTCCCTGGTGAAAAGCGGGGAGATAATTCCCACTCCCAGTGCTGTGAGTTAAATAGATTATATAAAAATACTGCAAATGTCTCACATGTGCTCATCGCCAGCACCAAGGTTACCCTAAGGTCCTTCACAATGGCGATAATTCCCACTCCCAGTGCTGTGAGTTAAATAGATTATTCAAAATGCTGCACTTCCGTTGACGCGCGCAATGCTCAGTTCCGGCTCTCAGTGTCCGCGTTCTTTGTGGTCTGCGGCTCAGTGATGCTATGCCGTACCTGCAATATGGTGCTGCTCTTGACAGGTACTTTATACACTAAGGTACTGCTCTTGACAGGTACTTTATACACTACGGTACTGCTCTTGACAGGTACTTTATACACTAAGGTACTGCTCTTGACAGGTACTTTATACACTAAGGTACTGCTCTTCACAGGTACTTTATACACTAAGGTACTGCTCTTGACAGGTACTTTATACACTAAGGTACTGCTCTTCACAGGTACTTTATACACTAAGGTGCTGTCTTGACAGGTATTTATACACTAGGTACTGCTCTTGACAGGTACTTTATACACTAAGGTACTGCTCTTCACAGGTACTTTATACACTAAGGTACTGCTCTTCACAGGTACTTTATACACTAAGGTGCTGCTCTTCACAGGTACTTTATACACTAAGGTACTGCTCTTCACAGGTACTTTATACACTAAGGTGCTGCTCTTCACAGGTACTTTATACACTAAGGTACTGCTCTTCACAGGTACTTTAACTAAGTTG
>JABMCL010001112.1:320000-330000 GCA_018857735.1 Alviniconcha marisindica
TGGTTGTTGTTGTTGTAGTTGTTGTTGTTGTTGTTGTGTGTGTGTGTGGGGGGGGGGGGGGGGGAGAGTGTGTATGTGTGTGTGTGTGTGGGGGGGGGGGGGAGAGAGTGTGTATGTGTGTGTGTGTGTGTGTGGTGTGTGTGATGTGTGTGTGTGTGTGTGTGTGTGTTGTGTGTGTGTGTGTGTGTGTGTGTGTGTGTGTGTGAGTGTGTGTGTGCGTGCGTGTGTGCGTGCTGTGCGTGTGTGTGTGTGTGTGTGCGTGTGACTAAGAGAGAGAGGACAGAACAGAGACAGAAATACAGCGAGAGAGAGAGAGAGAGACAGACAGACAGACAGACAGACAGACAGACAGACAGACAGACGGACAGAGACAGAGAGACAGAATGAGAGAGAGAGAGAGAGAGAGAGAGAGAGAGAGAGAGAGAGAGAGAGAGAGAGAGAGAGAGAGAGAGAGAGAGAGAGAGTGTGTATGTGTGTGTGTGAGTGTGTCAATGTGTGTGTGTGTGTGTGTGTGTGTGTGTGTGTGTGTGTGTGTGTGTGTGTGTGTGTGCGTAGTCTAAAAAACAAAACAAATGCGAGGCAAAAACAACAACAATGAAAACATCCGAGAGAAAAGTAAAAGCCGAAAGGTAAACAGAAACTCGGCGGGACTGTGCACACATTGTAGACCAATGAAAACCGTGCTTCTGGAAAAATAGCGGTACTCTCATGGGGCCGCGCCGAAGCACACGGCAAGAGTCGGTCGACATCGCAGATCATCCTTAATAACTATGCTCTTCAGCATCTGAGGACATCAAGCAAAAGAAAGAAAGAAAAGGAAAACAAAAGAAAGACCGAAGCAAAAAACAAAAGAACAAAAAGGAAAAAAATACAAATCACGGACCAAACACGTCTCTCGAAGCCACGCAAGGCACCACTAAAACCAAGGCCAACCATCGGTCAATCTCCTGTCCATGCTACACAGTTACTGACGGCTGACGCGCGGCCCCCCCATCGTCTGACGAGCGGCAAGCGCAGAGCATGATGCCAAAAATTGCGAGGTACACTGATACCCTCAAATAAGCGCAAAGACAAAAAGTCTAACACGAATGCCTACGGCAGAAAAGGCCGTGAAAGAAAGAGGCTGTACACAAATGCCTGTGGCAAAGAAAGAAAGAAACAGGCCAAATGCCTATGCAAAGAAGGAAAGACCAAACCACAAATGATGGTGGCAAACGAAAAAGGGCTGCCCTAATCAGGCAAGCAAACGAAAAATGGCTGCCCTAATCAGGCAAGCAAACGAAAAATGGCTGCCCTAATCAGGCAAGCAAACAGCTGACACCAAATGAAAGGGAAAAAAAACAAAGCTGAAACACCTCAAAAACCCAAACGGTTGGCTACCTGCAAGCATAAGGTGGAAAAAACACACATCAAATCACAAGTCTTACAGACTACTGTCTGCAACAAACGAAGGGACGAATACAGTCAAAGCCACAAGAGCACAGAGCAAAAATACCTGGCCAACGACAAACAGATGGAAAGCCACAAACTAACTCATAACTAACCACTGAAACCCGGCTTCCAGCTGAAAAACAAAGGCTGCAGACTGATATTGTGATAAAGCAAATCGCTAATCAGAACTACCGATCACAAAGCATCGGGATATGAACAAATGCAGACAAAAAGACAAACGCAAAAGGGCTGCCCTAACCAGGCAAGCTATCAAGCGGTAGACAATGGCCAATAAAAAGAGAGAACACATGGTGGGAAAGAAAAGAAAAAAGGAACAACAAACAAAACAATAAACCCACTTTCTAAAAGAAAGAGGAGGCAAGAAATGTCAGCGAGAAGCGAGTCAAAGGCTGGATACACGTAATCCGTGTACCCGATACAATCCATTGAGCCGACAGCAACACGGCAGGGCAAAAGACGCTCGCGAACAAAGACAGAATGAGCGGTCTCGTTAAACATCGAGACCACCCCCCTCACTTGCACATCGTAAATGAACGATATAACTCGAGAAGCCAAAGAGCAAGCAAAGAGAAAAAAAAAATGAATAAAAAGAAAAAACAAAAATGAAAAAAGCGGCAACAGCCCAACCCCCAAACCCCAACCCCGGGGGGCCCCGAAATCGCTTGTTATTGAACTAGAACGAACAAACCTTGTGCATCGCCACGAATGATGAAAAAACAAGGATAAATTGGGAAATAAAAAAAAAACCCCAAAAAAGGCAGGCTCCCTGATGAGGTCTACCCTTTTGAAATAGAGAAACACAACGAAAAAAAACCGAAAGCCCCGCACCAACAAGCCAGAAAAATGAAATCCCAAAAAATAAACAAAAGCCCAACACTGGAATCTCGGACCAAATTTTGGGGATTCGAACTGGAAAAAATTTCAAAATCGTTACTGGGACACCCCTACAGAGAGGGGAAAAAAGGGTGTGTTTGGTGGAGTGTGTCAAGGTGTGTTTGTGTGTGTGGTGTGGTGCGTGCGGCGTGCGTGCTGACGGTGCGTGAGTGCGTGCACGCGCGCGCGCGCGTTTGTGTGTGTGGTGTGTGTGACTAAGAGAGAGAGGAGACAGAGACAGACGGACAGAACAGAGACAGAGAGACAGCGAGATACGCACAGAGAGAGAGAGAGAGAGAGAGAGAGAGAGAGAGACAGAGACAGAGACAGAGACAGACAGACAGACAGACAGGACCAGCGACAAGGGGAAAAAAGGGACAGACAGAGAGAAAGAGAGACAGACAGACAGAGAGACAGACAGACAGACAGACGAAACAATGGGAGCGAAGCAAACAGCACTAAGGACTAATACCACAGATTGCTGGGAGCAGAAATGAACGACCTAGAAGCGCGCGTCCCTTCGTAAAGCAACGAGTGTCGCACGTGGCGCGCTCCGTTCTGCCATCCACCGGGAATTGCCTGGGGCTGCTTGCTACGGGCCAGGGGCAAAATGATATATATACCTATTTCTGTGCGCCGCTTCAAGGAAAAAATCTCTCGAGTCGGTCGTGCCGCGCTTTGTGGCGATTTAAGGGTCTTCTCTTCCCCTCTCTCTCTCTCCTCTTTTCTCTCTCTCTCCCCTTTTTTGAAGAAATAAAAATCTCTCTCTCTTCTCTCTCTCTCTCTCTCTCTCTCTCCCCTCTCTCTCTGTAGAGGAAAAAAAAGTCTCTCTCTCTCTTCTCTCTCTCCTCTCTCTCCTCTCTCTCTCTCTCTCTCTTTTGGGCCCCTCTGTGTTCCTTATCCCTCTCCCCTCTTTCTCCCCTCTTCTCTCTCTCTGTGGTGACCTTACGCGATTGGCGGGACCTTAAAATCTTTTTTTGTGCTTACACCCCTTCAAAAGGGGCTATGGCCTTTTGAAAATTTCCGTACTCTCTCTCTCTCTCCTCTCTTTCTCTCCTCTTCTCCCCTTTTCTCTATCTCTCTTTCTCTTCATTTTAAGGTTATAAAAGAAAACTATGTGGCATTGGGAAATAAGGTTTTTTGTGCTTACATCCCCTTTAAATGGGGCTATGGCATTTCTTCTTCTTAGTTTTTAAACCCTTCCAAATCTGTCGTCTGGGCTGTCTGTTTTGTCTGTCTGTCTCTCTCTCTCTCTCTCCCCCTCTCTTCTCCTCTCTCCCCCCTCTCTCTGGTTTTTTTTTTTTTTTCCCTTTCCCAAAAAAAAAGAAATTGGGAAAACTGAGTGTGCACTGCAGTATTGCTGACATCCCTTCAAAAAGGGGCTATGGCTTATTGAAAAACAAATCGTGTTCCATCTTGTCTGTCTGTCTGTCTGTCTGTCTGCCGTCTCTCTTCCTTTTCTTTTCCCCTTCTCTCTCCCTCTCTTTTCCCTTTTCTCTCTCTTTTCCCCTCCTCCTTGTAGAAAACAGCCGCAAGAGTCACAGCTGACCTACCCCTACCAACGATTAACCAACGAAGGTACATCGCATGAACCAGCAGACTAATATTTTAGCAGCAAACAACCTGAAGCCTGTCAGACACTTAACGTCAGGCAATCCGCTTGCCAGCACGCCAGGAAAGCACACCACGACAAGACACACGACAAGAAGACACCTACCTGGTGTAGTCCGCGTTCACCATCCAACCAATCAAAGAAACAAACAAGTGCACACAACTCACCAGTACAGAAACCTTTCATGCTAATTCCCAACTGCCATATCTTCCTCTTCCATGTTTCCATAACGTAATATTGCCAGCTAAGTAATTACTGCTACACTACCCCCCCCCCCTCTCTCTCTCTCTCTCTCCTCAGGGTACAACCCGACCGGTTTTTCTTTCTAAGGGATAGCCTTTTGTTTCCAGTCAAGCCACGTACCAGCCAAACAAATTGAAGCAACCATGCAACCAACTAACCAACGAACCGATCAAATAAACAAACAAGAAATAAACGAAAATGTCTAATCACAACCAACAAAACAGACAGAGATGGAGGAAGAGAGAGACAGACAGACAGAGCCACAGACAGAGACACAGCCAGAGACAGACAGAGACAGACACAGAAACAGAGAGAGAGACAGACAGAGACATATTCAAATAGACAGACAGAGAAAATGGGGGTGGGGGAGGGAAGGAAGAAAGAAAGACAAAAAATAGCCGGTCCTACCTGACGAACATTTCCACGCCGGTATCGGCTATGTTCCGGTGGATGGCTCGCCAAGACTGCACGAGAGAGAAGCACTGGCGAACGCTGAGCGGCATGCGGCAGTCCACGACCACCTTGGTGAAGTCGGCCATCCTGTCCTGAGGGCAGTTCCCAGGCGGACTCTGGTCCGGTTGACACGCGTTTGTGCTCCCGTGCCCATCCTCCACAGCCACGCTGGGGGTGGAGGGCTTCTTGGGTGTGGATTGAAAGCAGCCCATGGTCAGGGCAGGGGATGGGTACGACAAGCGGCGGTGATGGTGGTTGTAACGATGGTACAAATCCCAGCAAGGAGCTGCCTCCAGGATTTCGGATAGAGCGCGAGACGTCTTGGAAACTGGGTGTGTTGTCAGACCACCTCGTGGATGCTATGTATAGTCTAATGTGGAAAAAGAAGGTAGTGTGAATTCTTAATCCAGTGTAAATCCAGAAGACGGTAGGAATCCTTAATCCAGTGTGAAGTCCAGAAGACGGTGTGATTATTAATCCACCATGAAGTCCAGCGGACCGTATGAATCTTTAATCCAGTGTGAATTCCTCAGGACTGTATGGATTCGTGTGAACTTCTGAATACGGTATGGATTATTAATCCAGTGTGAAGTCCAAATGAAGGTATGGATTTTTAATCCAGGGTGAAGTCCAGAACACGGTATGGATTATTAATCCAGTGTGAAGTCCAGAAGACAGTATCAAGGTGAACTCCAGAACAGAGTGAATAATTATATACACAATCCAGTGAAAGGTCTGCAAGACGGTGTGAATCTTTACTCCAATGCGAGCTCCAAGAAAACAAGTGTGAATTGTGAATGAGTATCCAGTTTCAAGCCCAGAGGGGGGTGTAAATACACAATCCAGTAAAAGAACTAGTACTAAAACTAGTGTAAAATATGGTATGAATCGTTAGTCCAATGTGAGTTCCAGAAGACAGTCTCAATTATTAATCCAGTGTGAAGCCCAGAAAACGGTTGGAATTCTAAATCAAAACCTTGAAGTCCACAAGACTGCATACACCATTATACCAATGCGAAATCCAGCAGACGGTGTGAATTTTTAATCCAGTGTAAATTTCACAAAGCAGCATTGATCTTTGATCCAGTTTGAATGTGGATTCCAAAAAAACGACATAAATTCTTAATCAAACGCGAAACACAGACGCTGGTGTGAATCCTTACTTCCGTATGAAGCACAGATAATGGTGTGGATCCTTAATCAGGCATGAAGCGCAAAAGATAGTGTGAATCCTTACTCCCGTGAGAAGCACTGAAGAATGTGTGAGCCCTTACTCCCGTGTGAAGCACAGAATAATGTGTGAATCCTTACTCCGGTGTGAAGCATAGATGGTATGAATCCTTTCTTCCATAAGAAGCACAGAAGAACGTGTGAACCCTTACTCCCGTGTGGAGCATAGCAGAATGTGTGAATCCTTACCCCTGTGTGAAGCACAGAAGAATGTGTGAATCTTTACTTCCGTGTGATGCACAAAATATTGTGCGAATTCTTAATCCTGTGTGAGGCACAGTATAATGTGTGAATCCTTATTCCTGTGTGAAGCACAAAAGAATGTGTGAATCCTTAATCCTGTGTGAAGCACAAAAGAATGTGTGAATCCTTAATCCTGTGTGAAGCACAAAAGAATGTGTGAATCCTTAATCCTGTGCGAAACACTGCAGAACGTGTGAACCCTTACTCCCATATAAAGCACAGAAGAATATGTGAATCCTTACTCCCATGTGAAACACAGAGGAATGTGTGAATCCTTACTCCTGTGTGCAGCACAGCAGAATGAATGAATCCTTACTCCCGTGTGAAGCACAGAAAATCGTCTGACTCCTCCGTGACATCCACAAAACGGTGTGTTAATCCAGAATTCAGACGACGTTTCGAAGGCTCAAAGCCCTAAACGTCGATGCCCTCCCTTTTCTCTGGCACCTCGTTCTTTGACCTCCCACCCCATGGATGTCAGTCGAATTACGTGGTGTGATGTTAAACAACGAAAACAAGGACGCTAAATAAACGTCTGAAGACCTTCGGTTTTGCTTGCTCAGATACGACACCCAAATGTTCCAGCGGAATTTCTGGTAACCTAGTTCGCAAGAAGGACCACGTTCAACAGTGGGCTGAAGGAGTTAGATTGTTAAAAAACAACAACAACTTACCTTTCACGAAAACACAAGTAGGGCATCAGGGAGCATCACCTGCTGTTGATGTTCGGGTTGTCATTCACAGGGCTAGACAAAACAACCATGATGCCTCATAAAGATCACTGAAGTCATCACGTGCAGGCAGACAGGTTATCTATCGTTTGCCGAGATCGAATAACAAAATCTGCTTGGAGTTTATTTAAATGCAAAACCCACATTGGTGATTATTTAAACCAAATGGACAAGGAATGTGAAGCAAGGACGACCAGCGAAGAAAATCCTATCGCCTGGTTGCTGGTACTTCAGTTCCATGAAGATTAATTACCCCGTGAGGGAAGAAATATCCAGCGGCCACGTGCAGTGAAAAGGTCTTGAGAATGCTCGTCAGCATCTAGGTGTGCACGTGCGTTGTTGCGTATGCTGTGTCAGGTGGGTTTTTTTGCTGTTTAAGACCTAGACAGCAACAAAGTCCAAATCGTGACGAACGGAAATAAGCCGTCTGATCACAAGCAGAATTGGGATCCGATGTCGTGGCACACTAGTCACTTCATGTTTGAGTTCGTCAGTTCTCGGAGATAGTGTCCTGTCAAACGCATGAGGTCACTTTAGAACGAACATTGTGCTTCAAAAGGATTATAGGGGGAAAAAACTGGCTCTTATGCTATTACTTCGCACTTACTTAAACCTTCCTGTATGCACGTGAGTTGACAAGTAGGCGCGTGAGCTGCTATAGCAATGCATGCGAATTCGATCTGTGCATGACTCAACTACTGTAAATGCACGCACACGAACTGGTATGTATGCGCATGCAAATGGCCCGCCACGACTGCACGTGACCTGGTACGCATAAAAATGATTTTTTGGCTGTTTCTGCGATACAGTTGACGCCAGGCAGTGTTCTCGACCAGAACCAGTAAAACCGTTCTACATGCAACGGAGGTTCTGTCGACACAAGCTCCCAACGAAGCGATTAGTTACTCTGAGGCTAGGCAGTCTACAAAGGCAGCCACGAGTGAAGGCATACCGAGATCAAACACTGAAACAATATCAGTCGTGGGAAATCAATGACAATGGCTGTGATACCAGATAGAAATATGATATCTGTTACATTCAACAAATCGTAGATAATCATAGGCTATCGCTGCCTGGAAGAAATCTCCCTTGTTCTGATATTACACAGGCGTTTTCCCCATCGAATTTCTCTCGTTATAACAAGCTTGAGTTTTTGCGAAGATTTATGCGAGGGAAACTGAATAACATTAAGAAACTGAATTACACTACCGAAAAATCGAAGATTTTGATCAAATGTGAAAGAATTTAATCCTGTGATTTCATACAGAAAGAAAAAACAACAACAAACAAATCGATCTTCTGGCTGGTAAAGGCCGTCGGGTTCACAAACAGTGTAGATTTAGTTAATTATTAGATTTTATCATTTCATCAACCGCACAGGGTTACCACAGGAACGTAAATCTCTCAGCTAATAGATACGCACAATTAAGTACACACACATGTTTAAGATCCGATCGAAATTCCAAAGATGAATCAAACTGAATGGTATGCTGCTATTACACATGCAAACTCTAACCTCTCACTGAAAAATCAGAGGTGGTAGCACTGACGTGAATTATGAAGCCACTTAGAAGAGCTTAGACCCACAGATATCCAGCATAAGTTCCCACGATGCATTAAACTGATTGAAAAGAACACATATAAATTCTCAGCATCAAGAAAACTCGCAAATGCGTCGACGTCGCTACATGCTCCACCGCATGTCCAGTCGAAGTCCTCAGATCAGCGGGCTAAACGAAAGCTGTGACGTACAGCCTCTCAGCTCTGACGGTAGATCTAGATCTATGTGCGGTTTGTTACTGAGTTGTGATTTGGTAACATTCGGTCAGTAGGACAAGCAGTCAGTCTTCACGGAGACGTGCTCCCGGTACTGACGGTAGATCTACGTGCGGTTTGTCACGTACTCCTGCCGCTGTTGCTGGCACTGCGCACTGAACTCTGCAAGCTACGTCGCTGTGTACGACAACGCCGTCACCGCGCTGCCTGCTGATGCTGCCGTAATGTTCACCATCATTCAAGCGTCTGCAATGCACGACGAGTCAGGGCTGTCCGAATCACCAAGAGATCACAACCTGAAACAAAACGACACAAAAGTTTAGTGCATGTAGCAGTGTGTGTGTGTGTGTGTGTGTGTGTGTGTATTTGGCTGTAACGATAGGAACGACCCGAGTGGAATGTTAATATCCTTGTTATATTCACAAGGAAGGCGATCCACCATCCGAGATTTGAAGTAGGCCTATAGTAATGCTAATCATCGCAATGTATCCAGCCCTGTCTTCATCTATCTCAACATCTCCAGCTCTGTTTGCTGCCCGTTTTAAGCTGTGTAAATTAAGTTTTATATAGTCAGAATGCTTGTGTGTGCGGGTGACTGTGTGTGTGTGTGTGTGTGTGTGTGTGTGTGTGTGTGTGGGCGCGCGCCTAGAATAGTCTCTATGGACAAGAATTTGCTCTTTGCGAACACTTTAATTATATTAATAGGCCTAAGTCGTCGGTGTCACATTTTTCGTGCGCACTTTCCCCGCGTTTTATTTTTGACATCATCAAAATGTGTTCTACGTCACGCAGTCACCTCCTCGCGGCCTCATTTTGCCTTCATGTCAGTCACGGAACAAAGTTACATATTTACGACAGACGAAACCAAAATGTGGATCAAACATCAGCTAATGTAACCAACGCCAACCAGCTGCCAAAAATGCACAAAATCAACAAATCTGGTCAGCCCATACTTCCAGCATGTAGCCGTTCTACTAAGCACATCTCTGAATACCTGCATGTCGTTCTGCAACCATTTGTGCAGTCAGATTCAGATTCATAGTCTTTATTGACCAGATTTAACATGGAAAATGTCTCAAAAAGCGGTAAGCATACAAAGATAAGCAAACGACAAAACACTGACATACATCAGCTAACGTAGTTAGATCATCGGCACCAACAAAACAACACAAAAACTCAACACACACGCACACACACACACACACACACACACACACACACACACACACACACACACACACAACACACACACAACACAACACACACACACACACACACACACACACACACACACACACACACACCACACACACACACAACACAACACAACACACACACAACACACACACACACACACACACACACACACACACACACACCACACACA
>JABMCL010001112.1:342500-345000 GCA_018857735.1 Alviniconcha marisindica
ACACACACACACACACACACACACACACACACACACACACACACACACACACACACACACACGTACGCACGCACGCACGCACAGAGAAAGAGAGACAGACAGACAGAGAGGGGATTTTATATCAGAGATAATAATCCTCCCCGGTCAGTATATATGCACCCTTCTTTAAACGAACAGCTAGCGGCACTGCTGCAGGAAGCACTGTATTGTGTCCTACCAAGAGGACGACAGCAGCCCTCATCTCATCGTGTGTGTGTGTGTGTGTGTGTGTGTGTGTGTGTGTGTGTGTGTGTGTGTGTGTGTGTGTGTGTGTGTGTGTGTGTGTGTGTGTGTGTGTGTGTGTGTGTGTGTGTGTGTGTGTGTGTGTGTGCCAGTGCCCCAATTAAACCAAGCCTCTGTGTGTGTGTGTGTGTGTGTGTGTGTGTGTGTGTGTGTGTGTGTGTGTGTGTGTGTGTGTGTGTGTGTGTGTGAGTGTGTGTGTGTGTGTGTGTGTGTGTGTGTGTGTGTGTGTGTGTGTGTGTGTGTGTGTGTGTGTGTGTGTGCGCCAGTGCCCCAATAAAACCAAGCCTATGAACGGTCCTGCAAGTCTTCCATCGTGCTTCTTGAAAGACATTCGCTTCGTGGCTGGGAGGAGGTGGTGGGGTGGGATGGGGTGGGATGGGGATGGGGGTGGAGAGATGTTAGCTACGTGACTCGGCCGGGAGGGGTGTTGTTGGTTCCAGAATGATCAACTACGAAGTCGAGTAACATTACAGTTGCTCAGGAAAACGTCAACTGAGTGCCTCAGGAAATAAGTTGACTTAGTAGCTCGATCGGGAAAAGAAGTAATTTCGGTCAAAAAGGAAGTTAGTCTCGTCACTCGGAAAATAATAATAATAATAATAATAATAATAATAATAATACAGAGGATTTCTAGAGCGCCCATCTACCACACAAGGTGGCAGCACAGGGCACTTTACAATAACACTAACCACACACACACACACACACACACACACACACACACACACACACACACACACACACACACACACACACACACACACACACACACACACACACACACACACACACACACACACACACACACACACACACACACACACACAATGCGTCGGACGAGGGGATAGGCAGGGCTGTGAAAAACACTTTATAAATAATTATTAAACAGGTGCGTCTTGAGGGCGGCTATGAAAGAGGAGGTAGAATCAGAGTGGCAGAGTGTTTGAGGCAAATCGTTCCAGACAGATGGGCCAGCATAAGAAAAAGATCTTTCACCAAATGTTTTTGTGTTTACACGGGGGGTGACAAAGGTTCGTGTGTCAGATGCAGATCGTAATTGTCTTGCTGGAGTATAAGGTTGAAGGAGATCGGACAGATACTGAGAGGCTATTCCAGAGATGGAATTGAAGCAGATAGTTGAAATTGTGTATTGAATGCGATGTGTTACTGAAGTAATTTCGGTCAGAAAAGAAGTTAGTCTCGTCACTCGAAAAAGAAGTAATTTCGGTCAGAAAAGAAGCTAGTCTGGTCACTCGGAAAAGAAGTAATTTCGGTCAGAAAAGAGGTTAGTCTCGTCACTCGGGAAAGAAGTAATTTCGGTCAGAAAAGAGGTTAGTCTCGTTACTCGGGAAAGAAGTAAATTCGGTCGGAAACGAAGTTAGTCTCGTCACTCGGGAGAGAACTTTACTTCATCGCTCATAAAAGGAGGGAATTTCGTGGTTCGGGAGAGAACGGAATTTAGGAGAGAAACAAGTTAACTTCGTGGATTTGGAAACAAATAATTTCCGTGGGGAAAAAGTTAACTCCGTGGCCCCTCGGGCCGAAGCAAGTAATTTCGGTTGGGTCGAGAAAAAAAGGTAATTTTCTTGGGAAAGAAGTTAACTTCGTAACACAGCAATGAAAGGTAATTTTCTTGGGAAAGAAATTAACTTCGTAACTCAGCAATGAAAGGTAACTGTGTTGGGCAAGAAGTTAACTTCGTAACTTAGCAATGAAAGGTAACTGTGTTGGGCAAGAAGTTAACTTCGTAACTCGGCAATGAAAGGTAACTGTGTTGGGCAAGAAGTTAACTTCGTAACTCGGCAATGAAAGGTAACTGTGTTGGGCAAGAAGTTAACTTCGTAACTCGGCAATGAAAGGTAACTGTGTTGGGCAAGAAGTTAACTTCGTAACTCGGCAATGAAAGGTAACTGTGTTGGGCAAGAAGTTAACTTCGTAACTCAGCAATGAAAGGTAACTGTGTTGGGCAAGAAGTTAACTTCGTAACTCAGCAATGAAAGGTAACTGTGTTGGGCAAGAAGTTAACTTCGTAACTCAGCAATGAAAGGTAACTGTGCTGGGAAAGAAGTTAACTTCGTAACTCAGCAATGAAAGGTATCTGTGTTGGGAAAGAAGTTAACTTCGTAACTCGGGAGTCAAAAAGGTAATTATTTTAGTACATAAGTTAACTTCCTAGATCGGCTAAAAAAAGGCATTTTTGTTGGAAAAGAAGTCAACT
>JABMCL010001112.1:347500-372500 GCA_018857735.1 Alviniconcha marisindica
TACTACTACTACTACTACTACTACTATCAATATTAACAAAAATAATGAATACTTTGAACATCACTATTAGGTACCGATAATATAAACGATAATAACAGTAATAATAATGAAAATCGTAATCCTCATCCTCATCGTGTTCAATACTTTTGCGCTTCGTCTTTGAAGACAACTAAGACCACTAAGAACACTCAGAGAGAGAGAGATGGGGGTGGGGGGTGGGGCAGGGGGGGGGGAGGGAACATATCGGAAAACCCGCAGAAAATCCCTAACAGCCGGACAGGAATTCCAGGGCCCAGGCTAAGGAATTCCAGGTCTTAATAATAAGTAGCCCCCTTAAAGGAACTCACCTTCAGAGATTTAGCGAAAAAAAGGTTTGGTTGTTTCTTCTTCTTTTTTGTGCTATTTTAGTCATGATTTTTGTGTTGCACTATTTTTTAATATGTCGGCTAATTCGACCAGAAAATTACCATAATTGTGAGTTAATTAGATTGGCGCGCGCGCGCGTGTGTGTGTGTGTGTGTGTGTGTGTGTGTGTGTGTGTGTGTGTGTGTGTGTGTGTGTGTGTGTGTGTGTGTGTGTGTGTGTGTGTGTGTGTGTGTGTGTGTGTGTGTGTGTGTGTGTGCGTGCGCGCGCGCGTGCGTGCGTGTGTGTGTGTTTCTAACATCTGAAACAAAAATGACTGCAACATTCTTCCAATCACGGACATAGCTCACCCCGAAAAAGATAAGTGGATTAATTAGCTCTCCATCTCTTTAAAATATTTTTTTATCGTTTTTCACCGTTTAACTCTTGTTTATGTGTCGTTTTGTAGCCTGATAAAGAGGATTACCCCGAAAATTGGCATGTTGTGTTTTGTCCTAATAAATAGCGCTCTTTTGAACCTTTGATGCGTTTGGATCTTGTTTTTTGCTGCAATTTTTCGAAGCAAGAGGCAAAACAGAAGAAAAGCAACAAAACTAAGTACCTCCCCAATCCTAAACCAAACAAACAAACGATCAAAACCAATGCCATATCTCCCTTAGCTGATCGATCTGTGGTCGCAGAGAACAGCCATTTTGACAGGCTATTTGTCCAATGATCGCTAGCCTGTGAAATAGAACCCTACTGAGAGCTAGCCGAATCCGACTGCAGCTGCGATTGGCTCAGACTTGGCTATGACATCATTCGGGGGTCATTGGTTGACCTGGTTGTTCCACCGGAAGCCTGTGCCGCACTTGGAAAGGCGGAAGACGGTGGGGGGGGGGGGGGGGGGCAGAGAGGAGAGGGGCTGGGGGGGGGAGGGGGGGGGGGGGCAGAGGTGGAGGGGGGCAGAGGTGGAGGGGCAGAATGGAAGGGGGAAGGGGGGAGAGGGGGCAGAGGTGGAGGGGGCAGGGGTGGGGGGGGCAGAGGTGGAGGGGCAGGGGGCGAGAGGGGGCGAGGGGGGGCAGGGGGGGGGCAGAGGGAGGGGGCAGGGGGGAGGGGGCAGAGGGGGGGGCAGAGGGGGGGTCAGAGGGGGGGGGGAAGGTGGAGGGGGGCAGGGGGGAGGGGGGCAGAGGGGGGCAGGGAGGGGGGGGCAGAGGTGGAGGGGGGCAGAGGGGAGGGGGCAGAGGGGCAGAGGGGAGGGGAGGAGGGGAGGGGGGGCGAGGGGAGGGGGCAAGGGGGGCAGAGGGGGGGTGCGGGGGGGGGCAGAGGTGGAGGGGGGCAGAGGGGAGGGGGCAGAGGGGGGGGCAGAGGGAGGGGGCAGGGGGGGGGCAGAGGTGGAGGGGGGGGGGGGGGGCAGGGGGGAGGGGGCAGAGGGGGGGGCGAGGGGGGGGGCAGAGGGGGCAGAGGGGGAGGGGCAGAGGGGGGCGGGGAGGTGGAGGAGGGGCAGAGGTGGGGGGGGGCGGGGGCAGAGGAGGGGGGGAGAGGGGGAGGGGGCAGAGGGGGGCAGAGGTGGAGGGGGGGAAAAAGGGGAGGGGGGCAGACGGGAAGGGTGGAGGGGGGGGGGTCAGAGGTGGGGGGGGGGCAGGGGAAGGGGGCAGAGGGAAGGGGGAGGGGGGTGCGAGGGGAGGGGGGGCAGGGGGGTAAGGGGGAGGGCAGAGGTGGAGGGGGGGCAGAGGGGGGGGTGCAGGGGGGGGCAGAGGGGAGGGGGGGTAGGGGGGGATAAGTGAAACAGGAGCGGAAACACGATACCCAGAAGAAAACTTGAAATTTGCCAAGACGATGCGCCACAGTCTAGACTGGAAACGGAGAGTTCAAAGAGGGCACAAGGGATGTTCGCCAGCCTCTTCAGGGACACCTCCACTCTTGGATTACTGGGGCGGAAGGAAGTGCTATGTCGCTATTGTGTCTTGAGGGAGGGTCGGTCACGTAGGAGTGGTAGTGGTGGTGGTGGTGATGGTGGCGGACGGGGGTGGGGGGAGGGGGGGGGTGTCTGGCAGTGGCTTTTTCTCTGGCGCTCTGTTTGACCAGATGCATTGTGGAGGGAATTAATGCACGCACTGCTGATCTCGCAAAGTGCTTTTACACACATAAATGCACGGAGCAAGCATCCACTCATCAGATATTTGAACCCGCGGGAGAGACGTGTACAAGGTTCGGGGACATTATGTCTGCAAGCGTCCTGACAAGCAGCACGGTCACACGGAACAAGCAGTCTGTCTGAAATATTCTCGGGGTGTTCATGACGAGTTAGCGTGTCTCCCGGACACAGAAAGCTCCGCCCATTGACGTCAGATCCGACAAAAGTGCGGTGGTGCCCACGTGTTTGAGAGATTTCCCAGACCGTCTTTCTGTCTCAATCACTTACTGTTAGCCATCGCCCCTTCAGTGACCGAGAGCTCACCGAAGGAAAATGATCCTAAACTGTCGCATACCACTGGCGGTCAACAGTGGTGTGTCTCGTCTCCGCGTGCTGATTGGCTAGTCGCGGTCTGTCACTCCAGTCTCGGCGACGCCATGCGTTACTTCAGCGTGAAAACCTAGAGCCAAATTGGCCGGTTTGGCCCAGCGGTAAGCAGAAGAACCTCGGTTCGATACCGCTTCGGTTCTCCTTCTTCTTCAAAAAGGTTGTCCTTGTGGTATGTGGACATTGTGGACATTGTCTTGTGACTTTGTCCCTCACAATTAATGAAACATTAAAATGGCTCTCATCGCTGCCCATCTTAATGCAGAAGTCATTCTGGTGGTGACAGTGTGGCGACAGGTATATAATCTTCCTCTTCCCTCACCTCCATACCCCCTTTCCCCTTCTCCCCGTCCCTAATAAGCCTTACGGTTTCTGTGGACGTTAAGCACCATGTTTATACTTACTGCTGAATTATCAGTCAATGATGCTCTGCATGGCTGTCGCTTACCAGTTCGTACTGATATGACCTTCTGTGATTGAGAGGACGTTAAAATGCAACTGCTAAGGAATACGGTTTAAACAAAGCTCGGTGCTCTGACTGAAGCATTAGCTATTGTGATGCCTTCTTACGTTCATTCACTGATGACCCACGAGCAAGTCCCAATTAGTAATAATAATGTACATTTATCATGCTCTCGTCAACGCCCTGAGCGCTCACATGATACACATTAACCTAAATATGATATTCTATACACATGTTGAGTATATCCTACCAAAACAATTTACATAAAGTATTTTTAAACACACACACACACTGACTGTAACAGAAACTGGGTATTGACATTAGTTGGGGGGGGGGGGGGGAAATACTGTGAGAAGAGGAAAGTTTTCAGTTTGGCTTTAAAAGTGACAGGGTTGAGCAGTGTCTAAGGTCTAGTGGGAGTGAATTCCAAATGTGGGGTCCAAAGCAAGAGAAAGCACGAAAGCCATGACTCTTGCGTTTGTATTGCTGGGTTTTCAGCATGCGGGTGTCAGAAGAAGAGCGTAGTGTACGAGACGGAGTGTAGACATTTAGCAGTTCCTAAATCCAGCGCGTGCACACACCTAAACTTCGGCTACATACTCACTTGACCTTTCTAATGGGACTGATATTTTGTTCTTTAAGTACAGGAGGTTACTCCACTGTGTCGGCCTTGCTGCTCGCACCGTACACTAGCGTTAGAAGTCAAGTTAAAAGTGGCGTCGTCGCGAAGCAAAGAAGATCAAAGCAGCAGCATCTGTTTATTATTCAACGGATTCATCAAGTTTTCAAACGAACTGTGAACATTCTGCGGAGAAAGGTAGGCTACTTCTGAAGTTCCACGCCTTGTACACCACTGGTGCTGAACATTGTAATCAATGTAGATTTTTGTTGTTGATCTTTAGTGTTCTTATCACAATCACAATCACAATATAACTTTATTGCCAAATGTCAATACACTGACTGCACGAGGAATGTTTTGTGGTGTCAAGTAACTCATCACACATTCACTCCAATAATAAAACATTTAATTACAACAACAGCAACTAAACATCCTGATAAAACGTCATTCATAGATAAAAACATGAGAAAATCCCACTGGCATCAAGCTGTGCTTATCACATACAATAAAATTGCCACTTCCCGAGGACCCCCTCTTAACAGTTACTGTCCTAGTAAAAGCGATTATAAGAATTATCTACAACAAATTAATTAATTAACCCCGCCGGCTTACTCCCCTGGCCACTGTCACCCTGACCCATCCAAGATCCTACGCACTAAAAACTAAAAACATCCCCGCCTAGACTCAATGGGCGACTTTGCTGACTTGAGCATTGCACTGCCCAGATAGGCCCAGCGCCACCTGGCTAGTGTAGGGGAGATCATTTGCAGCTGACTTGAGCTTTGTCAAAGCCCCAAATATGCCCAGCGCCACCAAGCGGGGCGATCCGCAGCTAAGTCGCCCATTGACACGGGAATGGGCCTAGTGTAAGCTCGCCAATAGACGTCACTAGCCTGTTACACCCAACGCCCCCACCCTTCCCTCCTCCCTCACCTTGAGCAGCAACACAACGCGTGCGTGCGGTTAGGGGAAACTACTCTGGACAAAGCCGGAGAGGAAGCAGACGACATTCGCAGGCGAAATTTAAAAACAAAAAAAGAGCTAGTGTTTGGACACCCTGAATATCATTGATACAGTGCATGTTCTTCGTCCGTAAGTAAAGGATTTTAATGAGTCACTGAAAATAATAACAAAACACTAGAACTCAAACTTTAGGGTAAGACTACGTGAAGTGCAGTTGACCCAGAGGTCATGTCAGAGACAGGGGAAACTATCGTTGTGTCGGGGTATCTAGGTCACATCATTTGCAAATCAAAAAACTATAAAACGCAGTTAAATAAAATTAAAATAAATAAAACTCTTCCATACACGATCAGCCTTTCGGCACCCACGTAAGAGTAAAACTGGCCGCACAATTCTATTTATTACACACACACACACACACACACACACACACACACACACACACACACACACACACACACACACACACACACAACACACACACACAAACACACACACACACACAAAACCACACACACACACACACACACACACACACACACACACACACACACACACACACACACACACACACACACACACACACACACACACACACACACAAACACACACAAGAAAAAAGAAAAAAAGAAAGCACAACACAACACAACACAACACAAAAGCCGAGGTGACTGTCAGAAGACACAATTTAGTTGTCATCATGGGGCTTGTCAACAGCAGTTTCCGCACGTGCCATCTGACAACCTCATTTGAACATCCCTCCCCCCCCCCCCCCCCCCCCCCCCCCCCCCCCCACACACACACACACCCTTTTATTTTTTCTTCTTCTTTTTATTCTGCACTTCGTGGCAGTCACACCCAATCCATTTTGCATGTTTATGATGTGTGATGTCTCGCTGTGGCAGCAGCTTGTGCGCATTTTCCCTGGGCTCCAGCAGTAGGTTTTCCTGTATGATTGGCAGACGATGCCACAATTCGACAATTGCAGAGCTCTGTGGAATATCCTGTCACCGAAAACTGCATATTAGCAGCTGTTCACATTTCACAGGACGAGTAACTGTTGTTCTTCAGTGCTGGTCAGTCTCAGACTGTTCCATGAAAATGATTAAAAACTGCTAAAAAAAAACTCGAGTCGTGCTCAAATAAATGGCTTAAAGTATTGTTTTCTGTGTGGTAAGTCTTTGTTGTTTTAGGTTAATTACATGTGCCATTCCTGGGAGACTCCACTAGCTGAGGAACTAGATCCTTGCCTTAGAAAGAGCACAATCAAGAGCGGGAATTATTATTGGTCTTATTTGGTCTTACCTTTATTCCCTCCCCCCCCCCCCCATAACCCCTCCCTAACCTCCCTCTCCATAACCTCCCCCTCCATAACTCAGCCCCCTCCATAACCCCTCCCTAACCTCCCCCTCCATAACCCCTCCCCCTCCATAACCCTTCATTAATCTCGCCCTCCCTAACCTCCCTAACCCTAACCCCTCCCTAACTTCCCCTTCAAACCCCTCCCCTCCCTAACCACTCCCTAACCTCCCCCTCCCTAACCCCGCCCTAACCTCCCCCTCCATAACCCTCCCCCTCCACAACCCCTCCCCAACCTCCCCTCAATAACCCCTCCCTCCATAACCCCCTCCCTAACCTCCCCCTCCATAACCCTCCCCTCCATGACCCCTTCCTAACCTCCCCACCATAACCTCCCTCCATAACCCCCCCTAACCCTCCCCTCCATAATCCCTCCCCCTCCATGACCCCTTCCTAACCTCCCCCACCATAACCTCCCCCTCCATAACCCTCCCTAACCTCCCCCTCCATAACCCCTTCCTAACCTCCCCCACCATAACCTCCCCCTCCATAACCTCCCACCCATAACCCCCCCCCTCCATAACCCCTTCCTAACCTCCCCCACCATAACCTCCCCTCCATAACCCCTCCCCTCCATAACCCCTCCCTAACCTCCCCCTCCCTAACCTCCCCTCCATAACCCTCCCCTCCATAACCCCTCCCTCCATAACCCCTTCCTAACCTCCCCCACCATAACCTACCCTCCAAACCCTCCCCTCCATAACCCCCCCTCCATAACCTCCCCCACCATAACCTCCCCCTCCATAACCCCTTCCCCACCATAACCCTCCCCCCATAACCCTCCCCCTCCATAACCCTTCCTAACCTCCCCACCATAACCTCCCTCTCCATAACCTCCCCACCATAACCTCTCCCTCCATAACCCCTTCCTAACCTCCCCACCATAACCTCCCCCACCATAACCTCCCCCTCCATAACCCCACCATAACCCTCCCCTCCATAACCCTCTCCCTCCATAACCCCCCCCCTCCATAACCCCTTCCTAACCTCCCCACCATAACCTCCCCCTCCCTAACCTCCCCCTCCCTAACCCCTCCCTAACTCCCCTCCCTAACCTCCTCCTCCTAACCCCTCCCTAACCTCCCCTCCCTCCCTAACCCCCTCCCTAACCTCCCCCTCCCTAACCCCTCCCTAACTTCCCCCTCCCTAACCTCCCCCTCCCTAACTTCCCCCTCCCTATCTGATTGCCACTGTCCGGGCAGTCACAGAGTTTCTGTGTTTGGCAGTGAATGAGACCCGAATGGCGACACACAGCACACAGCACCGTCGTGTTTTTACCGCCTTGACAACGGGCAGCAAACCCGACTGACTCAGCTGGGAGTGGGGCGGGGGGCGAAACTCGGGTGCACAGAGCGAGAGAGCGCTCGGCCTCCAGGCAAAAACAGCGTGGTCAACAAATGGATGGGTCACCGTTTCCTGCTAGGCTTTGCGCCCGCCTCCAGATCTCTCCGGAGTCAATTTCCGTGCAGACTCTACAAACATCCTTCGAATGAGACTGTAAACCAAGGGCCCACGTGTGTATACGCATGCCCAAAAGATCACATTCGCACGTTAAATATCATATAGTTCACGTCGGATTTCGATAGAGTACGGGAGCACTAAACTAACTCAGAGCACGCTAACAGTGTCCGAGCCATAGGTCCGTGGTCCGAGCCATAGGTCCGTGGTCCGAGCCTTCAGAGTGTTCAAGGTGGACACTAGAACCTACGGAAGAAGGGAAGAAAGAAGCGGATTGTGGGTAAAGCCGAGTACCTGTGGGGATACCCTGTTTCGTCGTGCACTGTTTCACAAATACCCTGTTTCGTCGTGCACTGTTTCACAAATACCCTGTTTCGTCGTGCACTGTTTCACAAATACCCTGTTTCGTCGTGCACTGTTTCACAAATACCCTGTTTCGTCGTGCACTGTTTCACAAATCACAGAAACCCCAAACGGCTGCAATAAACTGTTGTTACTATGCGCTGCACGGTTATGTGGGCACTGTCTTCAGCCCCGATAAACTCCGCCCTCCACAAAGGGAGATAAATCGTCGGAAGACTGCGCGTGACTGCCCATGTGGCGGGTAATGAAAAACGGTCACACACGCGAACCATTCACGCCATGGAATGCATTTGTCAGTGCGCTACTGTACCTACCGGGTGGCTCCCACAGAGCTCAGCTGGAGAACTCTACACCAACAAAATCAAATATTAACTCTTTTTTTAAATCCCTGCCCCGTCCTTAAGAAAGAAAGGGGGAAAAAAGCAGAAGAAAAAAAAAGAAAAAAAGAAGAAAAGAAAGAAAAAGGGTGAGAAGGAAAAAAGAAACAAAGAAAAGAGAAAGAAAGAAAGAAAGAAAGAAAGAAAGAAAGAAGAAGAAGAAGAAGATGATGATGAAGAAGAAGACGACAAAGAAGAAGACGAAGAAGAGCCTACCTTGCTGAGCACTTTCTATAATTTAGTGAAATCAATAGAAGCAAAAGGGGAAATCCCGACCCGGGTCTTAATCCTTACTACCATTGATTTCACTGAATTATGAAAGGAGGTAGCAAGCCAGGCAGGAATTTTCTTTTTTTTAAATATTTTTGTTGTTGTCTTACTTTATACAGATTTCAACGTCAGTGGCCACAGCCTCAATTCGGCGAAATCAATAATGAAAATAAGAACGGAAAGTCCGGCCTCGTTGTCTGCAGTTTCACAAATCCGTGATGGATGGGGCTATAGACTACGTAGACATAGCCACAGGGACACACAAGAGGCATACACCCAAACTGACAAACGATGAAAATCCAATCGATCAGACAGAAATAACAAACAAGGGAGTTCATTAACGCTCAAAAGACCTTACACAAACACAAACACAAACACAAACACAAACAAGACCTCAGTCACCTACGGATACCTGGCATGCGAATAAATTCAAGGGATATAACAGAACAGATCTAGGGAAAGGTACTCATAAACACGACGAAAAACAAGGAAACAATAGTACACGAACGCGCTGGACAAAATTAAGAAAGAAAAAAGTGTGTGTGTGTGTGCGGGGGGAGGGGGCGGGGGGAGGGGGTCGGGGGGGAGAGGGGGGTCGGGGGGGGGGCGGGAGCTTCTTTGGGTGCAAGAAGATAGGTAGACAACAAAAGAAGAAGGAAGTAAAGAAGAGAACAGACAAGAAAGAGCTGATGTAAGAGATGTTAAGAAGGAACATAATTCAACCAGATGTACAGTCTCAAAAAAGGATCCCTTTTCCCCACCCCCCTCCCCCACCTTGTTGTTGAAGTGTCGCTTTACGTCCACAGAAACCGTAGGCTTATTAGGGACGGGAGCCCAGGACGGCCACCTCGACTTTCACACAGCTCCTGACCTCTGACCTTCCCCAACACGACCGGTGGCACTTATATATTCTCCATTTCAGGCACACACGGTGACACAGACGTGCACAAGCATAAAGCAGAACCAACTTTTGTTCAAGACCGAACATCGATCAGACAGAAATAACAAACAAGGGAGTTAAATTAACGCTCGAAAGACGTCACACAAACGCAACAACAAAATCCTGAGCCACCCACAGACACTTGGCTTGCGAGTAATTGGAAACTGGCTCAGCATACAAACTCACAAAAGACTGACTTACCGTAAGCGGCGGTAAAACAGCAAGATGGGACCAAGTATCGTGGGCTCTGTCGACCAAATTCCAACACTGGCACTGGCCATAGGCCAAGACTGTTTAAACACATCCGTCAGTTAGCGAGAAAGAGGCTATGGTGTTTTGATCATGCGGACATCGATCATGACTCGGTCAGTGCCAAACGAATTTAAAAAGGCAGGACACCTTTCGTGAGTTCGCGCAGTATTCCACACACCCGAACAAAGATCGGTTTCCTTGGAACTTGGCACTCTCTCTCCTCTCTCTCTCTCTCTCTCTCTCTCTCTCTCTGTGTCTCTCTCTCTCTCTCTCTCACACACACACACACACACACACACGCACACACGCACGCACGCACGCACACACACACGCACGCACACACACACATACCCCCCCCCCCACCCCCACCCACCCGTCCCCCACCCACCCCCACACACACGTACCATACAGAAGCGTCGTGTTGAGGAGATCACTCCGACGCGAAAGCAGACGACAAACTCTGGCGGTTGGTTGTGGCCGGGACCGGAGTATGTTCCACCTAACCTAGCTCCCACCCTATTATTTTATAATGGGTCGGTGGAACTGGCTAGTGGAGGCGATGACCGGAGCTGATTTCAGCCGGAGTTGGCGACGAATCAATCAGTGAGAGGCGATCGATGGTTTGAATAAACGTCAGGGTCACAGGACAAACCCCTGGGCTTTTGTTTCTTCGTCTTTCGTTTTTCAGGCACGCAGGGTCCATTTTGTTGTTTCAAAGGGAAGAATGTCAAGGACAAGTCACAATAGCGGTTTACTGGGCGTAGAGTAAGTTTAAAAGGAAATACAACCCACTTAACGCCATGTGTCGATCAATGACTCAGTCAAACAAAGTGAATAAAAGGATCAAAATGGCTGAAAAAATATAGGAATGAACGTGAATGATTAATACAGAATGAATAAATGAACGAATGAATTACTGAACAAATTATGGAACAATGTTAAATAAATGGAAAGGTGAATAAGTCAATGAAAAACTCTCTCTCTCTCTCTCTCTCTCTCTCTCTCTCTCTCTCTCTCTCTCTCTCTCTCTCTCTCTCTCTCTCTCTCTCTCTCTCTCTCCCGGTAGTCAGTGTTGTTACTGTTGTTTTATGTGTAGCCTATTGGCATGTAGATTAGTAGGGACAGATTGTAAGAATAGGCAACTGCCTAAAATCGTAATCCTTGGGAGCAGCAAGAGAGCCACATAATTATTATTTTGTTGACATTGTAATTATCTCAATATAATTACATTGATGCGCACATAATATGCGGATGGAACCGAACATCGAAATACATTATTATTTACTATGTATGTAGACATTTATGGCAGTCATGTTGATATAATTAGTCATTATCTTGAAATAATTTCAATCGTGTGCTTTTGACCCACACATGTCCTTAACATGTGAGTCCAAAGGAAATCATTACAATCATGCGGACATCATTACTTATGTGTTTTTAACCCAAGTACGCCCTTAACATGTGAGTCCAAAGGAAATCATTACAATCATGCGGACATCATTACTTATGTGTTTTTAACCCAAGTACGCCCTTAACATGTGAGTCCAAAGGAAATCATTACAATCATGCGGACATCATTACTTATGTGTTTTTAACCCAAGTACGCGCTTAACATGTGAGTCCAAAATCATGCGGACATCATTACTTATGTGTTTTTAACCCAAGTACGCCCTTAACATGTGAGTCCAAAATCATGCGGACATCATTACTTATGTGTTTTTAACCCAAGTACGCCCTTAACATGTGAGTCCAAAATCATGCGGACATCATTACTTATGTGTTTTTAACCCAAGTACGCCCTTAACATGTGAGTCCAAAATCATGCGGACATCATTACTTATGTGTTTTTAACCCAAGTACGCCCTTAACATGTGAGTCCAAAATCATGCGGACATCATTACTTATGTGTTTTTAACCCAAGTACGCCCTTAACATGTGAGTCCAAAGGAAATCATTACAATCATGCGGACATCATTACTTATGTGTTTTTAACCCAAGTACGCCCTTAACATGTGAGTCCAAAATCATGCGGACGTCATTACAACATGTGCTTTTGACGCAAATGAGCCGCCATAGAATAACTCTGGTAGAAGAAACAACACAAATAATGAAGTGATCGGTATCGAGCGCCTGTGAACGGGCCAGCTGGGGTCAACGCTTCCAGCAAAAGATATCCCGTGTCGAATTTGATGCCGCTTCCTTTTGTGTAATCAATGCCACTGCAAATGCCCGACCGCTTTACAGTCTCAAAGCAAGTCGGTACGGGCACAGACTGTCTCCTGTTTCCCGTCTACTGGCATGATTGTTTGAAAATGTACTCGTTCATATTTTCTTTCCATCTTTCTGTTTTTCATCCTTGTGAGGGTTGTGTTTCTTTGTTCTGGCTGATTAATTCTGTTTTTTATTTGCTTGTTTTTGTGAGAGAGTCTTTGTGCGTGCATGTGTGTGTGTGTGTGTGTGTGTGTGTGTGTGTGTGTGTGTGTGTGTGTGTGTGTGTGTGTGTGTGTGTGTGTGTGTGTGTGTGTGTGTGTGTGTGTGGTGTGTGTGTGTGTGTGTGTGTGTGTGTGTGTGTGTGTGTGTGTGGGTGTGGGTGTGTTGTGTGTGTGTGCGTGTGTGTGTGTGTGTGTGTACGTGTGTGTGTGTGAGTGTGTGTGCACGCGCCTGAGTGTGTGTGTGGAGGGGGGGGGGGGGATGAGTGTTGTGTGTGTGTGTGTGTGTGTGTGTGTGTGTGTGTGTGTGTGTGTGTGTCGTGTGTGTGTGTGTGTGGTGTGTGTGTGTGTGTGTGTGGTGTGTGTGTGTGTGCGTGCGTGCGTGCGTGTGTGTGTGTGTGGTGTGTGTGTGTGTGTGTGTGTGTGTGTGCGTGTGTGTGTGTGTACGTGTGTGTGTGTGTGGTGTGTGTGCACGCGCCTGAGTGTGTGTGTGTGTGTGTGTGTGTGTGTGTGTGTGTGGTGTGTGTGTGGTGTGTGTGTGTGTGGTGTGTGTGTGTGTGTGTGTGTGTGTGTGTGTGTGTGTGTGTGTGTGTGTGTGTGTGTGTGTGTGTGTACGTGTGGTGTGTGTGAGTGTGTGTGCACGCGCCTGAGTGTGTGTGTGTGTGTGGAGGGGGGGGGGAAGGGTGTGTGTTGTGTGCGTGTGTGTGTGTGTGTGTGTGGGTGCGTGTGCGTGTGTGCGTGTGTGTGTGTGTGTGTGCGTGTGTGTGTGTGTACGTGTGTGTGTGTGTGGTGTGAGTGTGTGTGCACGCGCCTGAGTGTGTGTGTGTGTGGAGGGGGGCGGGGCGGGGGGGGGGGGGGGGGGGGTGGTGATGTGTGTGTGTGTGTGTGTGTGTGTGTGTGTGTGTGTGTGTGTAATTACATTATAGCGTAAATACTGACGTGGACTCTAACAGGAACCTAGGAAGCTGAATTGAGACTGTAGGAACCTAAAACTGTGCATGAAAGTAGTCACGTAGGCCCCACTTCATCACATTTCCAGCATCGGCTATAACCAATCAGCCCACGCTTAAAAATGTGCTGATTTCAATCCTAGATGGAGGCCAGTGAAACCAAGACGTGATGACATGGTGGCTTCACACGGCAAGTGAAAAAAGTTTGCATCCCGTTCACACAGTGAGCTTCAGTGGGTTTCGGTTTAACTCCGTTATGCACGCGAGCGTCAACATCATTTCTGCTTTTTGCTATTCCGCTTGCGGTTGATGCTTTTTTGTTTTCTTTTTCTTTCTTTCTTCCCTTCTTTCTTTCTTTCTTTCTTTCTTTTTTTCTTGCTCGTGTCGTGCTTAATGAGTGTTATTTTTAGGCTGAAGGACATTCTCATTAACACATACTATTATCTGAGCCAGGGCTTAAATTCCGCATTCTATCCCCCACCCCCTCCCCCTCCACCCCCGCTCCTCCCGTCTCCCTCTGGCCTGTCTGTCTGTCTCTGTCTCTCTCTCTGCGTCTCTGTCTCGCTATCTCTGTCTCTTTGTGCGCGCGCTCGTGTGTGTGTGTGTGCGTGCGTAAGTGCGTGCGTGTGCGTGCGTGCGTGCGTACGTGTGTGTGTGTGTGTGTGTGTGTGTGTGTGTGTGTGAGTGAGAGGGGGGGGGGGGGGGGGAGAAAGGGGTATAGAGAAGGAGTGGGTGGAATGGGGGCGGCGTGTGTGCATGTGTGTGGCTAATCCTTTCATCGTCCGTTGCCAATTTCTCCCGACAGTATTTACATATAATTTTAAAATTCATTTGATTTCCGAAGGGAACGCCAGCTGCGACAGATTCACGCTGTCCTAAGCTGGTGGTGAGCTGATGACGTAGGCGGCTTTTCAGCAGATGTGTACACCACACATTCAAACTCTATCGACTACCGTACGATCATCACTGTGCCTCTAACACTAATGCGTGAGCTCTTGAATTTCGTTCATTTTCGAAGGACTAGACTCTGAGTCCACCACTCATGAGGGGTGGGGGTGGGGGGGGGTGGGGGGGGGGGGGGGGCTGCCCCAAAAGGGATCTAGTGGAATCCGCAGTGTCTGGGTTACGACCGCAGTGTCTGGGTTACGACCGCAGTGTCTGGGTTACGACCGCAGTGTCTTAACTACTGAGCCACGTAGCCTCCCTCCCGCTGTGGAGAGTACGTGTTCTGTTGACACTGTCTTGATGACGGTAATTACTGTTCTGTTGACACGCGTCTCGTAGGCACAGACCGTTTCTCCTCCTGTCTGTCTGTTTGTCTGTCTGTCTGTTGTCTGTCTGTGTGTCGTCTGTCTCCCTGTCTCTGTCTGTCTGTCTCTCTCTGCCTGTCTGTCTGTCTGTCTCTGTCTCTCTCTCTCTCTCTCTCTCTCTCTCTCTCTCTCTCTCTCTCTCTCTCTCTCTCTCTCTCTCTCTCTCTCTCTCTCTTGTGGGCTTGTAAGCTGAAGACAATAAAACATCAAAGCGTCTAGCTCTCTCTCTCCTTCCACCCTCTCTCCTCTCTCTTCGGCTGACATCCTCTTGATAATAATTATCCTACTGTTGACATGCGGATTGTAAGAATAGGCAACTGCCTAAAATCTTAATCTTTGTGTAATAAAGTTCTGAGTTCTCTCTCTCTCTCTCTCTCTCTCTCTCTCTCTCTCTCTCTCTCTCTCTCTCTCTTCGGCTGACATCCTCTTGATAATAATTATCCTACGGTTGACATGCATCCCAACGATTCAGAATGATTCTTCTCCTGTTCCCTTGCTTATTTCTTCTTGAACTCCTTTTTGTGACGGGGGGCAATCAATGTGAAACCTGACGAAGAATACAACAGACGCTTCGAACGAGTAAAAACAAAAACAAACAAAAAACCCGCTTCAGACGAATGACACACACACACACACACACACACATCTGAAGGTATGGCAAGCACTTTGTGTTGTCAAAGGCAAACATACACTATTCCACCAGTATTAATTACCACACAGAGGGTAGAGAAACACTGCTACAACTAGCTGTTGCTCAAAACAACCTTTGAGAGAAACCCGATCAAAGGTTTCGTGGTGCAGAAATCCCCAACTCGTGTTCAGGTTGGTTTGTTCACGAAATTCGATCGAAGGCACTGACAGGGTAAAAGATCAACAGCAAACGTTAAGTGGCACGCGCCTGGCCGATCAAAGAGCTACTGTCAATTCAACACGTGACGCACGTGCTAGGAGTGACGGCTGGGGAAGAAACGCGGACTGCATGCATGACCTATGTCTGAGAAATGTCACTGTACATGTCGTGCACACCGCCGTCCTGTTTCGTCTGCCCAGCTTCCTTCCGGATTACTCACGGCGGAAGGGAGCTAAACAGGCTAAGCTGTGTACGACTCCAATGCCAAGGAGGAATATATGTAAATAAGAGGAAGGAAGCGACATGTGTACATCTGAGTGTCACCCACACACCGACATGTATATGGCATACTCGCCCCCCCCCCCCCCCCTTTTTTTTCTTTTCTTTTTTCTTCTTTCTTTTCTTTCTCCGTGTGTGTGTGTGTGTGTGTGTGTTTTACTAAAGGTTTGTTTTGTTTTGAAGAATACGTCGCACCTCTCGGGTTATATGCGCAGACAAGGACTCTCCGGATTGACAGAAGACCTGATCTGGGGGGGGGGGGGGGGGGGGGGGGGCAGGGAGTTAATCTCCAAGGAGGCGGTCGGAAATCTCTGGGACACTTTTCAACGCCATTTTGGGTCACAAATAGCATCAGAATCATCCAGACATTCATATCAAGCGAATATACAGGCAAAATGTGCAACCAAAAGTGAGTTACATCACATTTGTGTCTTCAGCCTGCGTATGCGCCATTGCCATTTGATCTAGATCTAGTTTCCGAGTAACGGCGTGCAGCTTCTTCACTGCCGATGTCGGCAAAACAATCGATCGTATATTGACGACTCACATTTCACAGACTGTAATCAAACTCGCGTTTGTAGCAAATGTTGGCTTCATTCGCTAGATATGACTGTTTGAATGATTCCGACGATATTTGTGACCCATAATGGCGTTCAAAATGTCCCAGGAACTTCCGACCCTCTCCTTGGATTCTACCGAGAATTCTATTCTTGGGGGTGGGGGTGGGGGGGGGGGGGGGGGGGGGGGGAACTGACGTCTGCACAAACTGCGTGCGGTTTACTGAAGATGGTGGAAACGGAGGTAGGGTACCGAGTTTTGCTAACTCCCAGCGTTTTCGGGCCTTTAAATAGCATGACCAGCTACCAACAGAACAACAGATATTAAGGTGGTGGGGAACACAGTCACAAAGACAGTGTGTAAACAGAGACAACTGTTGAACACTGGTTGTTTCAGGTTCAGTGTTGCTTTACGTCCACAGAGACCACAAGGACTATTAGGGAGGGGGGGGGGGGGGACCCAGGGAACAGGACGACCACCTCGATTTTCACACAGCTCCTGGGCTCTGAACTGGTACTGATAGTGTTTGCTGCGTTAGGCAAAGTGATAGTGTATGCAGTGTTAGGTATAGTGATAGTGTATATAGCGTTAGGCAAAGTGATAGTGTATGTAGCATTAGGCAAAGTGATAGTGTATATAGCGTTAGGCAAAGTGATAGTGTATGCAGTGTTAGGTATAGTGATAGTGTATGTAGCGTTAGGCAAAGTGATAGTGTATGCAGTGTTAGGTATAGTGATAGTGTATATAGCGTTAGGCAAAGTGATAGTGTATGTAGCATTAGGCAAAGTGATAGTGTATATAGCGTTAGGCAAAGTGATAGTGTATGCAGTGTTAGGTATAGTGATAGTGTATGTAGCGTTAGGCAAAGTGATAGTGTATGCAGTGTTAGGTATAGTGATAGTGTATATAGCGTTAGGCAAAGTGATAGTGTATGTAGCATTAGGCAAAGTGATAGTGTATATAGCGTTAGGCAAAGTGATAGTGTATGCAGTGTTAGGTATAGTGATAGTGTATGTAGCGTTAGGCAAAGTGATAGTGTATGTAGCATTAGGTAGTTATGTAGCGTTAGGTATAGTGATAGTGTATGTAGCGTTAGGTATAGTGATAGTGTTTGCTGCGTTAGGCAAAGTGATAGCGTATGCAGTGTTAGGTATAGTGATAGTGTATGTAGCATTAGGCAAAAGTGTATGCAGTGTGGAGTGGTGTTGAGCGTTAGGAAGTGATAGTGTATGATAGTTTAGGTATAGCGTTAGGCAAAGTGATAGTGTATGCAGTGTTAGGTATAGTGATAGTGTATGTTTGGCGGGGGTTTGGCAATAGTGTATAAGCGTTAGGCATAGTGATAGTGTATGCAGTGTTAGGTATAGTGATAGTGTATGTAGCGTTAGGTATAGTGATAGTGTATGTAGCATTAAGTAGTTATGTAGCGTTAGGTATAGTGATAGTGTATGTAGCGTTAGGTATAGTGATAGTGTATGTAGCATTAGGTATAGTGATAGTGTATGTAGCATTAGATAGCTATGTAGCGTTAGGTAAGTGATAGTGTATGTAGCGTTAGGTAGTTATGTAGCGTTAGGTATAGTGATAGTGTATGTAGCATTAGGTATAGTGATAGTGTATGTAGCGTTAGTTAGTTATGTAGCATTAGGTATAGTGATAGTGTATGTAGCTTTAGTTTGTATAGTGATAGTGTGAGTAGTATTGATAGTGTATGTAGCGTTAGGCATAGTGATAGTGTATGCAGTGTTAGGTATAGTGATAGTGTATGTAGCGTTAGGTATAGTGATAGTGTATGTAGCTGGTATAGGTGTGTAGGTAGTTATGTAGCGTTAGGTATAGGATAGTGTATGTAGCTTTAGTTATAAGCGTTAGGTATAGTGATAGTGTATGTAGCATTAGGTATAGTGATAGTGTATGTAGCATTAGATAGCTATGTAGCGTTAGGTATAGTGATAGTGTATGTAGCGTTAGGTAGTTATGTAGCGTTAGGTATAGTGATAGTGTATGTAGCGATTAGGTAGGATAGTGATGGTGTAGCGTTAGGTATAGTGATAGTGTATGTAGCATTAGGTATAGCGATAGTGTATGTAGCGTTAGTTAGTTATGTAGCATTAGGTATAGTGATAGTGTATGTAGCTTTAGTTTATACAGCGTTACGTATATTGATAGTGTATGTAGCATTAGGCAAAGTGATAGTGTATGCAGTGTTAGGTATAGAGATAGTGTATGTAGCGTTAGGTATAGTCATAGTGTATGTAGCGTTAGGTAGTTATGTAGCGTTAGGTATAGAGATAGTGTATGTAGCTTTAGTTTATACAGCGTTAGGTATAGTGATAGTGTATGTAACGTTAGGTATAGTGATAGTGTATGTAGCTTTAGTTTATACAGCGTTAGGTATAGTGATAGTGTATGTAGCGTTAGGTAGTTATGTAGCGTTAGGTATAGAGATAGTGTATGTAGCTTTAGTTTATACAGCGTTAGGCATAGTGATAGTGTCTGTAGCGTTAGGTATAGTGATAGTGTATGTAGTGTTAGGTTTAGAGATAGTGTATGAAGCGTTAGGTATAGTGATAGTGTATGTAGCATTAGGTATAGTGATAGTGTATGTAGCTTTAGTGTATACAGCGTTAGGTATAGTGATAGTGTATGTAGTGTTAGTTAGAGATAGTGTATGTAGCTTTTATAGGTAGTTAGAGCTTAGGTATAGTGACAGTGTATGTAGCTTTAGTGTTTACAGCGTTAGGTATAGTGATAGTGTATGTAGCTTTAGTGTATACAGCGTTAGGTATAGTGATAGTGTATGTAGTGTTAAGTATAGAGATAGTGTATGTAGCGTTAGGTATAGTGATAGTGTATGTAGCATTAGGTATAGTGATAGTGTATGTAGCTTTAGTGTTTACAGCGTTAGGTATAGTGATAGTGTATGTAGCTTTAGCGTGTACAGCGTTAGGTATAGTGATAGTGTATGTAGCATTAGGAATAGTGATAGTGTATGCCGTGTTAGCGATGGTGTCTTTGTAGCCTGTGTGTTTCACAAGCCGGATACCCCCTTCCCCCCTTTTCCCCTTTCCTCTTGCTTAAAAAGGGTCGGCCCTACATTCTCTCCCTTCTCCTGTGTGCTTAAAAAGCTCGGCATACATTCTCCCCCTTCTCCTGTGTGCTTAAAAAGCTCGGCAGACATTCTCTCCCTTCTCCTGTGTGCTTAAAAAGCTCGGCAGACATTCTCTCCCTTCTCCTGTGTGCTTAAAAAGCTCGGCATACATTCTCTCCCTTCTCCTGTGTGCTTAAAAAGCTCGGCAGACATTCTCTCCCTTCTCCTGTGTGCTTAAAAAGCTCGGCATACATTCTCTCCCTTCTCCTGTGTGCTTAAAAAGCTCGGCAGACATTCTCTCCCTTCTCCTGTGTGCTTAAAAAGCTCGGCATACATTCTCTCCCTTCTCCTGTGTGCTTAAAAAGCTCGGCAGACATTCTCTCCCTTCTCCTGTGTGCTTAAAAAGCTCGGCATACATTCTCTCCCTTCTCCTGTGTGCTTAAAAAGCTCGGCAGACATTCTCTCCCTTCTCCTGTGTGCTTAAAAGCTGAGCGAGCAGACGAAAAAAGCCTGACGGTTTAATGAATCCGCCTGAACTCAAACGACGTGAACGGTATCGAAAACAGCATCGACTGCACTTAACCCTTTGCCCTAACCACGCTGTATGACATCATTGACAGATTAAGTAAGTAAGCAGTGTGCTTAACGTCTATAGATTCCATAAGGCTTATTAGGGACGGGGAGAAGGGGGGGAGGGGGGGGGGGAAGAGGCAGATTATATACCTATCGCTAAACTGTCACTACCAGAATGTCTTCTGCATTAAGGTGGGCAGCGATGAGAACCATTTTAATGTTTCATTAATTTGGAGGGACAAAGTCACAAGACAGTGTCCGCAGACCACAACATTTGAAGAGAAAGGAGAGCCGAAGCGGATTCGAACCGAGGTCCCTATGCTTTACCAGCCTAACGCCTTACCTCTAGGCCAAACCGGCACACAGACCCTTTTACCAGCCACTTGTGTGACGTCATACGACAGCCTGCTTGAGTTCCAGTGCCCTGTGTTGCCCCGTGTGGAGTTCCAGTGCCCTGTGTTGCCCCGCGTGGAGTTCCAGTGCCCTGTGTTGCCCCGCGTGGAGTTCCAGTGCCCTGTGTTGCCCCGCGTGGAGTTCCAGTGCCCTGTGTTGCCCCGTGTGGAGTTCCAGTGCCCTGTGTTGCCCCGTGTGGAGTTCCAGTGCCCTGTGTTGCCCCGTGTGCAGTTCCAGTGCCCTGTGTTGCCCCGTGTGGAGTTCCAGTGCCCTGTGTTGCCCCGTGTGGAGTTCCAGTGCCCTGTGTTGCCCCGTGTGCAGTTCCAGTGCCCTGTGTTGCCCCGTGTGGAGTTCCAGTGCTCTGTGTTGCCCCGTGTGGAACACATGTCTTAAATGTAATGTTTCTGGTTTGCAAAGACTTTCTGGTTCCGTTCTTGGGAGGAACCGGAACCGACAGTACAAATCCCCCGGCAGCGAAAGGGTTAAAGAGCTTAATGAACGCGGGAAGCTACGGGAAGCTTGGCACAAATTCACATCCCGCCGGCATTTTCGTGTTCAACTTCAGGTGGCTCTCAGTGAACCCAACAGAGCAATTCTGTGTTGTTGTTGGCTGAACAGTTAAACCTGACAAACTTCACCGTATAAACGCCCAGTGTAGGCTACTTAACAATGATTCTCCCCTCTCTCTCTCTCTCTCTCTCTCTCTCACAGAGAGAGAGAGAGAGAGAGAGAGAGAGAGAGAGAGAGAGAGAGAGAGAGAGAGAGAGAGAGAGAGAGAGAGAACTCAAACTCGAAAACTTTAATACTCAAGGACAGTAGCGTTAGGTCCATTTGGACCTATCTAACAGCCAGTCCTTGCTATACTACAAACACAAATAAGCACGACTAGAGAGAGAGAGAGAGTTAATGACTGACTGACTGATGGAGTTTCAATACTCAAGCGTAAAGATTTCAGGAAGAAGTCTTGGTTTACAACCTGTCCTTGCTAAAACAAACAACAACAACCCATCTATGCATAGTATAGCGGTATAGCCAAAAGATCAAAGTAAAAGGAGAGAGAGAGAGAGAGAGAGAGAGAGAGAGAGAGAGAGAGACAGAGAGAGAGAGAGAGAGAGAGAGAGAGAGAGAGAGACAGAGAGAGAGAGAGACAGAGAGACAGAGAGACAGAGAGAGAGAGACAGAGAGAGAGAGACAGACAGACAGACAGACAGACAGACAGACAGAGACAAAGAGACAGAGACAGAGACAGACAGAGACACAGAGAGAGACAGACAGACAGACAGACAGACAGACAGGCAGACAGACAGAGAGAAAGAGAAAGAGAGAGAGATCCTTCCTAATAACGGCGTCTCCGCGACATGACGGAAATGGTTAGAAATGCCACCTTAAGCTGTTCTGATGTCATATATGCCGCCATTCCCTAACCCCATTCCTCCGAATGTTAAATAGTAATAATAATAATAATAATGTCTAGAATAATAAGAATATGTTCAGTAAATGCCAAAAACAGTTGAAGTACTTTCATGAATGACGATTGTAAATTGTTCCTTCGGTAAATGCCCATTAACACCAATGACCACCAGCTCATGAGAAAGGCGGGGGGCGGGGGGGGGGTGACCCTAGGTAGGTACTAGGACTGCCTAGGCAAAAGTACTGGTACGGTACTGAAGGAGTCGCATTTCGTTGTCTGTTCATCTCCAACGCATCACGCTAGCGAGTATAAAGGCTGCATTGTCTCCAGGAAATGTGTTAGAGCTCAGGAGCTCTGTTAAAAAGTCGAGGTGGACGTCCTGGGCTCCCGTCCCTAATAAGCCTATGGTTACCGTGGACGTAAAGCAACACTCAACAACAACAACAACAACAACAACAGGAACAGGAAATGTGCCAGAACTCAGGAGCTGTGTGAACAGGGAGAAGGTGGACCTGGGCCCTCATTCCCTATCCCACTATTCCCCCGTCCCGGTTTCTGTGGACGTAAAGCACCGTGAAAGAAAGAAAGATGAAACTGGCCAGAGCTCTGGAACTATGTCAACGGGGAGGTTGGCCTGAGTTTTCTTCCCTATACCATTCTTCCCCCGTCACCAATAAGCCGTACGGTTTCTGTGGACGTAAAGCACCGCGAAAGAAGGAAATGTGGGCGTACTTCGATTTTTACTGGCGGAAATAGCAATTTTATGATCAAACGCCAAAAAGGCTTCAATTCCCATTCAGCTAATGTGGCCAGCCCGTAAAACTAGATGAGGGCGAAACGAAACAAGCAAAAGAAAGTGTCTTTCCCGATAGCTTGGTGAAGAGGAAGAAGCTGAAAGAAAGAAACAAAGCCGAGAAAGAGAGAGAGAGAGAGAGAGAGAGAGAGAGAGAGAGAGAGAGAGAGAGAGAGAGAGAGAGACAAGACAAGACAAGATTATTTTATTGTTAGGCCTCCGGCCCATTACAACAGGAGTGAACATTCAGGCAATTCGAATTCTCATGGATCCAATGACGGACTTAAACTCAGTTTTCTAGTGCTTAAAGCTTTAAAAACGAAGGTGGATAATTAGAGAGAGAGAGAGAGAGAGAGAGAGAGAGAGAGAGAGAGAGAGAGAGAGAGAGAGAGAGAGAGAACAATTATGTCTAGAATAATAACAATATGTTCTATAAATGCCAAAAACAATTGAAGTACCTTCATGAATGACGATTGTAAACTGTTCCTTCAATAAATACACATAAGCACCAGTGGCCTCCAACTCATGAGGACGGGGGCGGGGAGGGGGGCGGGGAGGGGGGCGGGGGGGAACTGTCCACGGGTCAGTGTGACCCTAGGTAGGTACTAGGACTGCCTAGGCAAAAGTACTGGTACGGTACTGAAGGAGTCGCATTTCGTTGTCTGTTCATCTCCAACGCATCACGCTAGCGAGTATAAAGGCTGCATTAAGAGATGAAAGAGATGAAATGAGTTAGAGTTCAGGAGCTGTGTGAAAGTCGAGGTGGACGTCCTGGGCTCCCGTCCCTAATAAGCCTATGGTTTCCGTGGACGTAAAGCAACACTCAACAACAACAACAACAACAGCAACAGGAAATGTGCCAGAACTCAGGAGCCGTGTGAACAGGGAGAAGGTGGACCGGGGCTCTCACTCCCTATCCCACTATTCCCCCGTCCCTGATAAGCCGTACGGTTTCTGTGGACGTAAAGCACCGTGAAAGAAAGAAAGATGAAACTGGCCAGAGCTCTAGGGAAATATGTGAACGGGGAGGTTGGCCTGAGTTTTCTTCCCTATACCATTCTTCCCCCGTCACCAATAAGCCGTACGGTTTCTGTGGACGTAAAGCACCGCGAAAGAAGGAAATGTGGGCGTACTTCGATTTTTACTGGCGGAAATAGCAATTTTATGATCAAACGCCAAAAAGGCTTCAATTCCCATTCAGCTAATGTGGCCAGCCCGTAAAACTAGATGAGGGCGAAACGAAACAAGCAAAAGAAAGTGTCTTTCCCGATAGCTTGGTGAAGAGGAAGAAGCTGAAAGAAAGAGAGAGAGAGAGAGAGAGAGAGAGAGAGAGAGAGAGAGACAGAGACAGAGACAGAGACAGAGACAGAGACAGACACACAGACAGACAGAGACAAGAGAGAGAGAGAGAGAGAGAGAGAGAGAGAGAGAGAGAGAGAGAGAGAGAGAGAGAGAGAGACAGAGACAGAGACAGACAGAGAGAGAGAGAGAGAGAGAGAGACAGACAGACAGACAGACAGAGACAGACAGACACACACACACAGACAGAGAGAGAGAGAGAGAGAGAGAGAGAGAGAGAGAGAGAGAGAGAGAGAGAGAGACAGAGAGACAGAGAGACAGAGAGAGACAGAGAGAGACAGAGACAAACACAGAGAGACAGAGACAAACACAGAGAGAGAGAGAGGGGAGGGGGGGGGGGGGAGAATAAGAAGAACAAAAGAAACGGAAAACGAATAAATATCAAGTAAAAAAAAAAAAAAAAAGAAGTGTTGGGAGTGGGCAGGACATGGAAGATGACAGTCAGCTTCAGACAAGCGAGAATCGGGAACAAAAACGTGTCATCGAATCGACGCACAAAGTCCGCCTAGATAGACGCGACGCCCATTGCGCTCACTCTAAACACCGCGCCGCTTCTTCGCTTCCTCAATAACACGGGCCTGGGCAGGAAGCAGAAACAAACAAAAACACGTAGTCCTCCGAGAAAATGCCTGTCACAAAAATACATGGTAATTATAGGTTGCCTCTGACGATGGGGTGCGGATTTCGACAGCTTTGCTCTGAAGTGTAATTATACACCGTACCGCTTTGACAGTAGCAGAGTAACTGTTGCTCGATATCTCCTTCGGTACACGCGTTCTCGTCACGAATGGGCGGGGGGGGGGGGGGGGCGAGGGGGGGCGGTGGGGGGGGGGGGGGGGGGGAAGAGATGCAATTCTCAGCAGGATCGAACCTCAGTAAAGACGACGCCCAATGTCTGGGCTAATTCTCTCAGGACCGGTTTGTCTCCTAGACAAAGCTTGTCACTGGGAGTTCATTTGTGGACACATACAGATTTCAGTCGTGGTTTTACTTCGAGTATTTTTAAGTTGGTATCTGAAGACATTTTAAAGTTTTAAAGCTATTTTAAAGCTGGGCTCTGGTCTTTGAACGTTG
>JABMCL010001112.1:377500-380000 GCA_018857735.1 Alviniconcha marisindica
AGGAAATCACAAGAAAATGTCAGATCAGTTACTGCCACTATGCGGCGGGTCTCACTTAGGTCACTGCAAGTTTGAAGAGGACGGGGGGGGGGGGGGGGGGGAAGGAAAGGAACATGGAGGCAGAATTGTCAACAGAACGGTAGAATTGCTCACGGAGAGATCAGAGCTTCCACCTCCCTCAAGTACGTAACCTTGGCAACGCTTCCGAAAAGTAGGTCAGATTCTTTCTCCTCATCAGCCCATAAAGTACCATGCTTCCGGGGTGGTCCAAGTCATTTCTCCGACTAGGATGGAGAACGGGGTGGTCCAAGTCATTTCTCCGACTAGGATGGAGAACGGGGTGGTCCAAGTAATTTCTCCGACTAGGATGGAGAACGGGGTGGTCCAAGTCATTTCTCCGACTAGGATGGAGAACGGGGTGGTCCAAGTCATTTCTCCGACTGACTAGGATGGAGAACGGGGTGGTCCAAGTCATTTCTCCGACTAGGATGGAGAAGGGGGTGGTCCAAGTCATTTCTCCGACTAGGATGGAGAACGGGTGGTCCAAGTCATTTCTCCGACTAGGATGGAGAAGGGGGTTTGTCCAAGTCATTTCTCCGACTAGGATGGAGAACGGGGTGGTCCAAGTCATTTCTCCGACTAGGATGGAGAACGGGGTGGTCCAAGTCATTTCTCCGACTGACAGGATGGAGAACGGGGTGGTCCAAGTCATTTCTCCGACTAGGATGGAGAACGGGGTGGTCCAAGTCATTTCTCCGACTAGGATGGAGAACGGGGTGGTCCAAGTCATTTCTCCGACTGATGGATGGAGAACGGGTGGTCCAAGTCATTTCTCCGACTAGGATGGAGAACGGGGTGGTCCAAGTCATTTCTCCGACTAGGATGGAGAACGGGGTGGTCCAAGTCATTTCTCCGACTGAGGATGGAGAACGGGGTGGTCCAGTATTCTGACTAGGATGGAGAACGGGGTGGTCCCAAGTCATTTCTCCGCTGACTAGGATGGAGAAGGGGTGGTCCAAGTCATTTCTCCGACTAGGATGGAGAACGGGGTGGTCCAAGTCATTTATCCGACTAGGATGGGAGAACGGGGGGGTCCAAGTCATTTCTCCGACGACTAGGAGGAGAACGGGGTGGTCCAAGTCATTCTCCGACTAGGATGGAGAACGGGGGGTCCAAGTCATTTCTCCGACTAGGATGGAGAACGGGGTGGTCCAAGTCATTTCTCCGACTAGGAAAAGTGCCGTTTCTCCACTGAGCGGGGTGGTCCAAGTCATTTCTCCGACTAGGATGGAGAACGGGGTGGTCCAAGTCATTTCTCCGACTGACTAGGATGGAGAACGGGCTGGTCCAAGTCATTTCTCCGACTGGGATGGAGAACGGGGTGGTCCAAGTCATTTCTCCGACTGACTAGGATGGAGAACGGGGTGGTCCAAGTCATTTCTCCGTTTAGGATGGAGAACGGGGTGGTCCAAGTCATTTCTCCGACTAGGATGGAGAACGGGGTGGTCCAAGTCATTTCTCCGACTAGGATGGAGAACGGGGTGGTCCAAGTCATTTCTCCGACTAGGATGGAGAACGGGGGGGACTCCCACGAGCATTTTCGGCGGGAAAAGGATGATTCCAATGATTCAAGGGAGAGGGTTGGGGGTGGGGGGGGGGGGGGGGGGGGGGGGGGGGGGGGGGACAATTTCCATCCTGGGTTGGTGGACAGCTGTGTTATGATTAGGCCTACTTTTCGTTCTGCGTCGACGCGGAAGCAATTTGTTAGATGGACGGAGATTACTCTGATTCGGGGACAGTTTGTCCAGATTCATCAGTCGGTCGTTGTCAGTCTGGTCTGGGACACAGGCACTTCCTGTGGAACTGGTCGCACACAGCAGCGACAGCAAACAACACACACACACCCACACACATACAAAACACGCACCAAAACCCCACACAAAAACACACACACACACACACAAAAACACCACACACCCCCACACACACACACACAACATACACACACGCACCGGGAAAACCACACACACACAACACACACACACACACCCCACCCACCCCACACACCACAACACACACACACACACACACACACACACCCCACCCACACACATACACACGCACCCACATACATACACACGCACCACGCGCGCGCATACATACAAGCACGCACGCACACAGACCCCACTCACGCAGGCACGCACACAGACACACACAGCACCGGGACGCACCACCCCACACACACGCACCCAAAACACACACACACTACAGATGTGAAATCCTTATGATTCAGAAATGCATTATTCCAGACTGAGTGAACAAGTGAACAAGGCTGGTGAGCAGTCCACACGCTGGGCTCGTGATGTGAACACAGCGCAACCCCACAAATTTACATAACACACAACTTCACCGGGGCGAGGAGAAATTTAGCAGGTCACGTCGACCTCGGGAAACATCGCTCTCTGTTTGTTCCGCAAATGAGTTTTCTGCTTTTTTCTAT
>JABMCL010001112.1:395000-407500 GCA_018857735.1 Alviniconcha marisindica
CTCACACACACACACACACACCAACACACACACACACACACACAACCACTCACCACACCACCCCAAAACCCACAAACCACACACACACACACACACAAAACAAACCCACACCACCACACACAACACCACCCCACACACACACACACACACAACACACCAACAACACACAACAGCACGCACCACGCACGCACGAAACCCCAGCACACACAAAACCCCCAAAACATAACAAAAACTAAACACACAACACACACACACACCCACACCCAACACACACACACACGCACGCACGCCCCAAGCAGGCAACACCACCCCCAAAACACACACACACACAACACACACCCCAACACCCCCACACACAGTTCTCTAAAAAAACGTTGCCAGGAGTTCTAAAAATGTCATGTTCACAACTGAGCGCTCTGTCTGTGTGTCTGTCTGTCTGTGTCTCTTTCTCTCTGTGGTATTTGTCAGACGCTATTAACTTCATTGAACGGTTCACTGTAGATTTGTGCAGTGCAATGTGGATTTACTCGTTTCTTCACCAGCATTGGGTCAGGGGCGAGGGCTGGATGTAAACAGACTTTGAGTCTACTCGATTACCATTCTAAACAAGAAATCTCTCTCTCTCTCTCTCTCTCTCTCTCTCTCTCTCTCTCTCTCTCTCTCTCTCTCTCTCTCAGAGAGCATCCGTACAAAATCAACGTAATTACTCGAAAACGGAGAAAGTAAAACCGTGGACAGCTTGCATTCACTGAGTCAGAGAAAGAAAAAGAAGATTAAAAACGCACGGAAGTTTGACTTCAACCGTCTCATCGTCAATCTGGAACTCAGCAATGGTCCCACATCCCAAGACTTATCCGAACCACAATCGGTCACGCGACAGACAAAATGGCCTTGAGTCACGTGACAGCCAAAGTGGCTTGAATGACGTGTCACGTAAAGACGGCTGTTCACAGAGATAGCTGGGTCCACAGTAATGGCCGGTTGTGCTGGACAGCTCGATCACAATCAGCAGAACAACAATGACACCATAGAAATTAGCGTCGCGTTCAGAATTATCGCGAGCGTCATCTATATATAGCAACCAACATCGCTCGCGCGGTCAGCGTTCAGTGCCATGTGCGTGGCTGTTGTTATTTAACTGGCTGTCTCCGGAGAGGTACTGGCGGGGACCGAGATCCCAGGAAGTGCGGGAAGAGGGGAGACCATTCCTAACGCTACACTGTCACCTGGGGGAGAGATCGTTTCAATGCATCGGACCTGTGATCTGGAACTCTCTTCCTCTCTCTGTCAGGCATTCGTCCTCACTCTCTTCTTTTAAGTCAAAACTGAAAACCCACCTTTTCTCTTCTGCATACTGCTCTGTCCTTTTTCACCCTTCTCATTCTCCCAACTACTCACCAGTGTGCTAATGTATGTGCGTGTGTGTGTGTGTGTGGGAGGGGGGGGTGGGGGGGTGGCGGGGGGGAGAGGGTAACAAAATGAGCGTATCCTTATGTCTGAGTATGTCTGGTGTAAGCGCTCCGTATTGTTACAGGATGGGGCGCTATAAATAATATATTATTCTTACCATATTATTCTTCAGCTTATCAGCAAAACGCTTTGCCGCTGGGCCAAGCCGGCAGAGCACAGGAGCTGTGTGAAAGTCGAGGTGGACGTCCTGCGACGGGAGTAAACCTAGTTTACTAGGGAGTAAACCTACGGTTTCTGTAGACGTAAAGCAACACTTCAAGCAACCAACCAAACCGGCTCCCGGCTGTTGTTGTTCAATGGTTCAAAGCTGCACAACGTCCACAGAGACCGTATGGTGTGTTAGAGACGAGAAATCCAAGTCCTCCTGCTCTTTCACACAGATCCTGGGCTCTGTTGTTGTCGTTGTTGTTGTCGTTGTTGTTGGGTTGGGCTTAACATCCACAGCGATCACAGACGGTCTGTTAGGGACGGGACGGCGGGTGGGGGGGGGGGGCGGGGGGGGGACGGGGAGGGGGGGGAGGGGGGCGGGGGGAGGGGGGGGGGGACCAGGTAGCTTTGAATAGCTCTCGCCCCAACGCTCCGACCGGCAAAAAACGGGAAAGACCGACTCCCACCACAAGACCAAGAAATGTTAAGGTGGTGGGAATGTCGCCAATGGGAAGCCACTTGCATCTCTCCCAACTTACTCTTTCGACAGCTGCACGGAACAAAGTCACAAAGACAGAGTCCGTAGACTACAACCAGCTGTTGAAACTCAAGGCAAAGGATTGTTCAACTCACTGTGACAGCCCAGCTCCGCCTCCCTGTTCTGATCGATCCGTGGCGCACCGCGACTTCACGCTGAGCAAACTGGCGATAAGCCGTCTCAAAACAGGATTTTCCCTCGGGTATCGCAATCGGCACCATAATCATAATCAAATCTCGCAATCAAGGATTGTTTTACAAAATACTTTGTTGATGTTCTATCGAATTTGGAGCACACACATACAGACACAGACACAGACACAGACACAGATACGCACGCTCGCTCGCACGCATGCACGCACACACACGCGTACATACATACACACGCACGCACGCATACACATACACACGCACGCACGCACACAAACGTATACATACACACACACACGCACGCACGCACACACACACGACTTTCCCCATGGGTAACGCAGTCGGCCTCATAATCAAAGGACTCAATCAAGGATTATGCCACAAAATACTTTGTTGATGTTCTGTCGAATTTGCAACACACACACGCACACACACGCACTAATACGCGCGCTAGCACTCACGCACGAGCCCCACACCCCCCCCCACACACACACACACACACATACACACGATTTTCCCCCGTGGGTTTAAAGGCATTCGGCCTCATAATCAAATCTTTTAATCAGGATTGTGCTACAAAACACTTTGTTGATGTTTTATCAATTTTCAGCCACACACACACACACCACACAACACACACACACACACACACACACACACACACACACCACAACACACACACACATACCCCCCCCCCCCCCACACACACAAATCACACCCACACACACACCACACACCACACACACACACACACACCAGTCACACACACCACACACACCACACACACACACACACACACACACACAACACACACACACACAACACCACACACACACACACACAACACACCACAACACCACCACACACAACACACACACACACACACACAGGGGGGGAAGAGAGAGAGGGAGGGAGGGAGGGGGAGAGAGAGAGAGAGGGAGAGGGAGGGAGGGGGGGAGAGAGAGAGGGGAGAGAGAGAGAGTGAGGGAGGGAGGGGGGAGGAGAGAGAGAGAGGGAGGGAGCGAGGGAGAGAGAGAGAGGGGAGGAGGGAGGGAGGGAGAGAGAGAAAGAGAGAGGGGGAGAGAGAGAGAGAGTGAGGGAGGGAGGGGGAGAGAGAGAGGGGGAGGGAGCGAGGGAGAGAGAGAGAGGGGGGGAGGGAGGGAGGGAGGGAGAGAGAGAAAGAGAGAGAGAGAGAGAGAGAGAGAGAGAGAGAGAGAGAGAGAGAGAGAGAGAGAGACAGAGAGACAGAGAGACAGAGAGACAGAGAGACAGAGAGAGATCATTAATTCTGTATCATGTTAGTCGCATGCCAGGTGACAGTTATCGGAAGCGACTTAGGTCCTTGCTGTCGTCTTCATGTCACGTCCTTCGAGCGCTAATCAACTCCCTTTGTCGGCTGATTCATATTTAATGACAACACGAGGAAGCTTATGCAGATTACGGGCAATGCTGTCTTACGGTTTAATGAAGCTTTCAGGAACTACTTACTCATCCGTAACAGTCCGTAAGGACTCTGTGGTCGCAAAGCAACACTGAACTCAATCCCGTCGCCTTCATAATTTATCATCTATATATAGCACAACTGTGCGCTCTGGGTTCGATTCTCTTTCTCGTGAATATATACTTGATAATGAAGGGGTACTAGATGTTTAACGACCAGCCAGTAGTGAAATCGTTTGTTCGAATCCAGTTTGGTGGCCTAATGATTGACACAACGATACAGCGGAAACCTTATTTTTAAAGGATTCGAAGAAAATGAAGTTGAAAGAACCGCAGAAGCGGAATTTAAAAAGGGCAAAATTAATAAAAAAATTTGTACTGAAGGGGCGGTGGTTTTGTTCTTTTCATTGTTTTATCCCGGAAAAGAATAATAAAACATTAAAGTATTTATGTAGCGAAATCTTGACCGGAGCCCACTATTCTAAGGGGGCGCGCGCGGCCCACCCACACACCACACACCACACACACACACACACACACACCCAACACACACACACACCCCAAAAACAAAACACCCACACACCAACCCCCACACCCCCACCCCCAAAAACACACACAAAAGCCCCACCGCACGCACGCACGCACGGCACGCACGCACCACGCAACGCCACGAAAACCCCCCCCCCCCGCCCCCCCGGACCACGCAACAACCCCCCCACAAAAAAACCCCCCAACCCCCCCCAAAAAACCCCACCAAAAAAAACCCCCAAACCACCCCCCCAAAAAACCACCCACCAACCACCACCACCAAAAACCACCACCACACACCCACACAACCCCCCAACACAAACCAAAACCCCCAAAAAACACACACCCCACGAAACGCACGCACCCAAAAAAACAACACACACACACAAACACCACACACACAAAAACAAAACCACACACAACACACAAACACACACACACACCACACACCCACACACACACACACACACACAAAAACACACACACCCCCACACCACACACCCCACACACCAAACACAAACACAAACACACACACACCCCCACACACACACACACACACACAAACCCCCACACCCCCACCCACACCACCCCCCACACACCACCCACCCCACCACACAAACAACACACACACACACCACACACACACACACACCCCAACAACAACCAACAACACACACCCCCACACACACACACCCCCCCCCCCCACACAAAAACACACACACACACACCCACACACACACACACACACACCACACACACCACACACACCACAAAACACAACACACACACCCCACACCCACACACACACAACACAGAGTACAACCATGTCCATAATGTACCCCAAACTTTTTTAAACGCACCTCAATTTGTTTAAGAAATGTTTTCCTCCGCAACGTTTTTGTAATTGTTTTTTGTTTCTTTTGTCTTGCACAATGCGATTCGTTTTTAAAAAAGAATTTCAAGATCTTTATTTTTTGGTTGTTTTTTTATGCAACTTTGTTCTTTTGGGTTTTTTCCCAAGTAAACCTTTTGGCAGAAGCGAAAAAAAACTAGATAAAAAGGGAGAGAAGAGAGAAGAGAGAGAGGGAGAGAGAGAGAGGAGAGAGAGAGAGAGAGAGAGAGAGAGAGGGGGAAAGAAAAAAAGAGAAGAGACAGAGAAGAGAAAAGAAGAGACAGAAACAGAAAAAGACAGACAGGAAAGAAGGGGAAGAAGAAGAGAGAAGAGAGAGGAGAGAGGAGAGAGGAGACAACAGACAGACGACAGCAACAGACAACAGACAGACAGAAAGACAGAAAAAACAGACGAAAGAGAAGCAGAGAGAGAAACCGAAACCAAAACCAAAGGAGAAGAGAGAGAGAGAGAGGAGGAGGAAGAGAAGAAAGGGGAAGAAAGGAGAAGAAAACAGACAGGAAAACAGAAACAGGAAAACAGACAACAGAAAAGAGAAGAGAAGAGAAGAGAGAGAGAGAGAGAGAGAGAGAGAGAGGAGAAGAAGAAGACAGAAAAGGAAAAAGACGACAGACGAAAAGACAAGACAGACAAAAGACAGACAGAAGGGAAAAGGGGGAGAGAGAGGGGAGAGATGGGGAAGAGAGATTTGAGAGAAGAGAGAGAGGGGAGAGAGAGAGAGCACTGAACCCAAAGAAAACAAACATTTTTTATGGAAAATCCCCAAAACGATTTTTTTTCCGACCCAGACTCGTTGTTCAGACGCCCTTAGATGCACAAGTAAATAGACCCTGTTTAGACATATTCAGACACAAGGTGAGGCCCGGGAGGAGAAAGAGAGAAGGGGGGGGGGAATAAGAGAGGGAACGAGGCAAAGCGAAGAGGAAAAGAAGAAGGGGGGGGGAGGAGGGAGAGAGGGGAAAACTTGGGAGGTGGGGAGGGGAGAAGACAAAAGAAGTGAACAGCGAGCTAAAGAGAGAGAGAAGAGAGAGAAGATGGGGGGGGGGGGGGGGGGAGGGGGGGAAAAAGAAACTCGAAAATTTTTATTGTAAAAAGGTTGTAGTTTGGTTTCATCCAAAAACCTGTCTAACAACTAGTCCTTGCTAAGCTACTGATGAATAAAATAAAAATTACAGGGCATCATTTTTGTACGTAATTTTACGCATGAATAAGTGAGCGAAATTTGTCAAATTATATACGTTTTATTAATGGAGCATGAGAGGAGAGAGAGAGAGAGAGAGAGAGAGAGAGAGAGAGAGAGAGAGAGAGAGAGAGAGAGAGAGAGAGAGAGAGAGAGAGAGAGAGAGAGAAAAGAGAGAGAATTATACGGAACTAATATGAGGGGTGGGGGGGGGGGGGGGGTAGGGGGAGGGTCAGAAAGACACACACACACACACAGAAGGAGAGGAGGAAGAAGACAGCAAAGCAAGCGACCGACGGGCTAGACTGACTAACGGCAGGCCTCAGTCGGACCAACAGACAGCGAGACTGAGGTGTAGTTGAGAGAGACAGAGACGGACAGGGGAGGGAGGGAGGGAGGGCGTGTGGATCACCGGGTTAGTCGGCTCGATTAGACAAGCAGGCAGCCAAACAAGCAAAGCCAGCAGCCTGCCCCATCACCAGACCCCGACCCCAACTACGTCGACAACTCAATAGAACGACGGGACATAACTCTGGCCGCCACTGTAGCGAAGGGGGACAATCGATCCTGTGCAAAATTCTCTCTTCTAATGAAGCGATAGCTCAGGAAAGAAAGAACTATCACTCGCGGTGGCTGCAGCGACTGGAAAGTTGCAACGGAAAAGTTTGCTTCTGCAAAATGCACGTTTGGAGCTGCAAAAGTGCTTTTTGCAACAACTTTGTACTTTCGCAGCTACAAAAAACGAGAGGCATACATGCCGCTGTGACCAAATCGACTTTGCATCGACAAAACTAGGTCCCCTGGTGAAAAACAGAACAAAAAACAAACAAACAAAAACACACACAAATTATGCGCCGTCTGAAAAAGAAAAAGAAAAAAAAGCCTGGTGGATTCAGAGCATCTGGTTTTTTCAAATTTTAAAAAGCAAAAAAAAAACAACAGCAACAAAACAGCAAAAAACAACAACACAACAACAAAAACAAACAAAAACCCGGGGTTATTTTGTTTCTCCAAACCTTTAAATTCGTTGCAATCTGTCTTCCTTTTTTTTTTTTTTTTTTTTTTTTTCCATTTTACAAAAAGAAAAGGGTTGTCGTTTCAATTCCCTCCTGAAAAATCTATTTTGTAACTAAAAAATTTTCCCTTTAAAAACCCCAAAATCCGTTGTTACAGTTATTACTTTTTTTTTTCTGAAAACCTATTTTGTAATTTGAAAAAAGTGCACTTGGCAGCGACATAATTTTGTAGCCAACTTTCGGGCGGGAGAGTCAGTGGCTTTCTGTGTCCCTCTGGAAGCCCGTTTTTAAAACCCCCACGACAGGCGTGGTCATCACGTGGAGGGGTTCTCTTACGCCCCTGGTTTGACCGCTCCCAGTTTTGTCCACAAGTAAATTCCATGCAAACCCCAAAGGGCACTGGGTTTACAAAAATTTTCCCCAACCCCTGCCGTATTTAGTTACGCCATTGGGTTAGAAAACTGTCAGTTGACAAGCATTTTTTTGGGGGTGCTCAAAAAATAGTAATTTTTGTTAATAAATAAAAAAAAAGCGGGGGTCATTTAAAACCCCCAAACAAAGTTTGCCCCGGGAAAAAAAAAAACCAAATTTTTTGGAATCGAGACGGAACTCTTTTTTTTTTAACCCCCGGGGTGGATGCGCCTCATGTTTACGTGCGTGCTTTGGCGCTAGGTTTTCTTCTAAATCATATTAGTACCGGAACCCTTTGGGGGGCGCTGGACCCCGTCGGTGGGAACCCCGGGGGAGATAAAAGTTTTCCCTTTATTTAAACGTAAAAAAAATCGGGGGGTTTGGAGGAAGGTCCGGAAAACTGCTCGGTGGAATTTTAAAGCAGCCTACAAGGGGCCCCTTTGGTTTGGGCATAAACCGAAGGGACATTCCGAGCACCGCTTTTAGCACCTTTCCCCCCAGGAAGGATGCGTAAACCGGTTTTGGGGTTTCCCGAGTCACCCCCCCCCTCCACCACCACCCCCATTACCCCCGGGTTATAGGCTACGCATCGAATATCCCCACAGACACGTTGTGAGGTACTGTTGTCACATTCAGATTTCGATGGATTATGCAAACACCAAATAACCCAGCAAGCACTTCCCCAGACTCTTCAAAATGTTGAAGGAGGACATTATAGGGAAGAAGAAGAAGAATTGTGTCACAAATCGTCATTAACAGAAAAATAATGGTCGCGAGAGCATCTGACTGTCCAAACACTTGTACAAGAACCCGCTCCGCGCCGGTCTGTGGTCAACCAATCGCAATTTTCGCACATCATTAGCTCCTCTTGGAGTTCCTGCAAATTGCCCTCCCGGAATTGAAAGTAAAATATTTGAAAATACCAACGGCCGTTTAAGCAGCGAAAGAATGTTTACCTACACCCTGGGGCAGATGCAGTCAGATTGAAAAAGAAAAACAAGCAGGCAAATACATGTGTGTGTGTGTGTGTGTATGTGTGTGTGTGTTTTGTGTGTGTGTGTTGTGTGGTGTTTTGTGTGTGTGTGATGATGTGTATGTGTGTGTGTGGTATGTGTGTTGTGTTGTGTGTATGTGTGTGTGGTTTTGTTATTGTGTGTGTGTGTGTGTGTGTGTGTGTGTGTGTGTGATTGTGTGTGTGTGATGAATGTATGTGTTGTGTATATGATAGAGAGAGAGAGAGGGTGTGTGTGTAAGTGTGTGTGTGTGTGTGTGTGTTTTGTGGTGTTTGTGTGTTGTGTGTGCGTGCGTGCGTGAGTGTGTGCGTGCGTGTGCGTGCGTGCGTTCGTGCGTGCGTGTGTTTTTGTGTGTGTGTGAGTGCGCGTGCGTGCGTGCGTGCGTGCGTGTGTGCATGTGTGTATGTGTGTGTGTGCGCATGTGCGTGTGTGTGCATTTGTATGCACGCGCGCTTCAGACACCCCTCCTCTCCCTTCTCTTTCTCAATGAATAAATAAATAAAGACGGTGTTCCTATTGTCCGTCTGTGAGCAGTGCCAGCAGAACAGCTCAGGCGTGACGATGATGACAGGTTGTTGTGTTACTCGGAGGCAAATTGTCATTAGAGCAGCGCCACTTTCTGCCGTTTTTCCGACGGCTATAATCACTCAAGCGCACCGGCCACCTGCGTTGGAGCGTGATCGAGGCGTTTAACAAAACGATTTTAAGCTCCGGTAATGATGAAAATTGAAATGGAGAAATTTGGAAAGTGAAGATTCATAGATCTGTACGTCATTATCAAATTTCGTTCGTAGCAGCGTTTCTTAGAGTATCTATCATCTGTTTGATGTTTCAAAAGGTTTGTCTCATTAGAATCAATGGAAATTTTTCGGAGATTTTTCCTTCAGTTTCGTGGCGCTGTCTGTTTGAAACTGACTGCCGGCCACTCCCAGAAGTGCAGCAACATTGTCCCGGTTCAAATCCCGCCTCCAAACCTTCCTGTTTGCCCGAGCTTTCCAGTACAATTTAGAACCTTTTGTGGAAAAGGTGGCGTGTCTGTGAATGGCTTCTTGGGACGGAGGGCGGGGGAGGGAAGGAGTGGAGGTGGAGGGGAAGGGGAGTAGAAGTGAGAGATGAGACATGCAGGTTGAGAGAAGGGGGGTTGTTGTTGTTGTTGTTGTTGTTGTTGTAATTTACAAATGTAATGCATATTCAGTGCGAACGGGACTGATTGACGCGCATGGCGTGCGCCGCAGGGGGTGTGATTGTGTATGTGTGTGTGTGTGTGTGTGTGTGTGTGTGGTGTGTGTGTGTGTGTGTGATGTGTGTGTGTGTGTATGTGTGGTATGTGTGTGTGTGTGTGTATGTGTGTGTGTGTGTGTGTGTGTGTGTGTGTTGTGTGTGTGTGTGTGTGGTGTGTGTGCGTGCATGCGTGCATGTGCGTGTGTTGTGATGATTTATTTATTAAGGTAATATTTAAATCCATCCTTGGTTGTGCTTTAATACAGAGGTCGAAAAAATTTTTAGTTTTCCCCAATATGAATAAGTTTAATTGTTTTTTTTGTCATTGTTATCCAAAAATTAACATACACAGAAACGGGGTGTAGTTAAAATAGTCGTATAGAAATATGTATAAGGGAAAAGCAGAGTAGTAGTATAGTAGTAGTAGTATTTGGTGGGGGTGGTGGTGGTGGTTTATATGGGATGTAGGCACCCGTTTAGAAATAGTGGAGAAGAGAAGAGACAGAAGGACACACCCCCACCCCCCCACCCACCCCACCCCCACACACCCCCACCCCCACACCCCCACACACACCCCACACACACCCCCCAAAAACACACCCTCACAAAAACACACACACACACACCACAAACCCCCCACACACACACACACACACAAACACACCACACACACCACCACCCCCACACACACACACACACACACACACACCCCAAAAAACACACACACACACAAAAACCCCCACACACACACACACACACACACACACACACACACACACGCCCACCACACACCACACACACACACACACACACACACACACACACACACACCCCACCCCCACCCCCACCCCACACACCACCCCACCACCACCCCCCCCAAACCACCACCACCACCCGCCACCCCCAAAATCAAAAACCCATCCCCCCAAAAATGCACATTTCACTTATCATAAAATTGGAAGCTCAAAAAAAAAACGAACTGAAGCCCGATTTCATTTCTGCACAAAAACGCCAGCTAAGGAACACGGTGGAGGCGGCAGTTGGATAGAATTGCAATATACAGTTGCAATCTTTGTTACTGGGTCAAATAGAATTTTTATACAGTTACAATCTTGGTGACTGGGTCAAATAGAATTGCAATATACAGTTACAATCTTGGTTACTGGGTCAAATAGAATTGCAATATACAGTTGCAATCTTGGTTACTGGGTCAAATACAATGGCAATATACAGTTGCAATCATGGTTACTGGGTCAAATAAGAATCTTTCCAGCTCGGCCTATCTGACCGTGTGGATTCAGAGATCTGGTTTTTCTTTTTGCAACTCAGCAGCCTCGCGCCGACGGCGGCATTCCGGCCTTTACTGGGTACACTGAGTCAACTCACAAATATCAACACAGTCGTCTCCATCGCTGGCACCGTGTCGTTCCGGTTGGCTCTCTAAACACGTAGGTGAAAAAGACGGCTTCAGTCCCCTCTCCCCCCTCACCCCACACCGGCCTTCTTACCCCTTTTATTTTCAATTGCAAAATTCCACTACTTCTTATTCAGCACCGCGTTGGTATGCCTTAAACTATGATAGAAAAAAATCGGATAAAGAACGGTACCACGCCGCTATACATACTACCTCCCCACCACCCCCCACCACACACCACCACACACACACACACTCACACACCACACTCACACACACACACACACCACAACACACACACACACACACAACACACACACACACACTACACACACCACACACACACACACTCACACACACACACACACACACACACACACACACACACACACACACACACACACCCCACACACACACACCACACACACACACACACACACACACACACACACACACACACACACACACACCACACACACACACACACACACACACACACACACACACACACACACACACACACACACACACGCATGCCTTATTGAATATCTCGTAGGCCTATGTGTCATCACTGGGAAAGAAGAAGAAAACGGTTGGTCTACGTATACTTTATCGTCCTAACCACAGAAATGGTTTCCCCATGGCCATGGAAAACCGCGACATTTAAAAAAATAAAAATAATAATAATTGAGAAACGAGAGAGCCTCGCAACGTGACCTCATTCCGTTACAGCGATCTGACGTCTTCCAGTGTGGACCTGTAGGCAGCGACAGGGCTGCAATACAAACGATCTGGGGATGTGACTGGGTTAGCTAGCACTGAGATTGTTGGCACAGAGAGAGAGAGAGAGAGAGAGAGAGAGAGAGAGAGAGAGAGAGAGAGAGAGAGAGAGAGAGACAGGCAGAGCGGCAGAGACAGACAGAGACACAGAGAAAGACAAACAGACGGACAAACAGAGAGAGAGAGAGAGAGAGAAATAGAGACAGAGACAGACAGACAAACAGACACACAGACAGACAAGCAGACAGACAGAGACAGAGACAGACAGTCAGACTGACTGACT
>JABMCL010001112.1:417500-420010 GCA_018857735.1 Alviniconcha marisindica
GAGGAGACTAAGAAGATGAGCTGTGTCGATCTAAACGTTTCCGTAATAACGTTATTAACCCTTTATGTGTTTGGATCTTCCGTAGTAAAATTATTAACCTTTTATGTGTTTGGATCTTCCGTAGTAAAATTATTAACCTTTTATGTGTTTGGATCTTCCGTAGTAAAATTATTAACCTTTTATGTGTTTGGATCTTCCGTAGTAAAATTATTAACCTTTTATGTGTTTGGATCTTCCGTAATGAAGTTTAACCTCATTCCTGATGGAATACTGTGCCATTGTGTGGGATCCTTATCTCCTGAAGGACACGCTTCAAGGCATACAGCGCCGAGGGACAAGATTTATCAAGAGACTATATTTTTTATCTTCTCGGGAGCCAGGCTGTGTCACGACCATGCTGCTGAACTTGATCGGAAACCTCCAAGAACGCAGAAAGCAGCAGCGGCTTCTCTTAGCACTAGGCAGTCACTGGACAGTTCCCAGAGGTACCAGCAGAGCGCTAGACCACATCACCCCTGGGGGGAAAAGGGAGGCAAAATTTGGTTAAAACCAAGGACCATCTAAGACTACCAGGCCCAGAACATGAGCGCAGTTTGTAAGAAACAACTCTGGGGTTTGCTTTAAGCTAAACCCGGCAAGAAAACCCCCTTTTAATATCAAAAACAGTTTTTTCCCCGAGGGACTGTAAGAGTTTGGGAAAACACGAATGAATCAAGTTTTCCGGCCAACTTGTTTCCCGATCGGGGAATTTAAAGCCTTCCTTTCGACCCCTGACCGGGGCTTCAGAGAGATGGGACTGTTTTTAGCCGTTTTTTAACTTTCATTTCCTTGGGATAGTTTGCTCTCTCTCTCTCTCCCATTTCTTCCGGTTGACGCGGTACATGCCAGATGGGCCCCTGTCTCGGTTAGTGTTTCCCACCAATCAAAAAGAAGATCGTGTCGGAGAGCTGTGTCGGGGAAAAACACACCCAGGGGGATACCGGTATCGTAAAAAAACTGAAACCCCCTTGCGTGTCTGTACATTTGGAAAGAAAAAAAGCGGAAGAAAAAAGGGAGGGGGAAAAGAGTTTTGTTTTTTTGCCCAAATAAAAAAAGAGGGTAGGAAAAGGAGAGAGAGGGAGAGAGAGAAAAAGAGAGAGAGAGGGAGAGAGAGAGGGGAGAGAAAGAGAGAGAAGAGAGAGAGAGAGAGGAGAGAGAAGAGAGAGAGGAGAGAGTAAGAGAGGAAGGAGAGAGAGAGAGAGAGAGGGGGAGTTTTGGGAGGAAGAGAGAGAGAGAGAGAGAGAGAGAAGAGAGAGAGGGGAGGAGAGAGGAAAAAAAGGAAGAGAGAGAAAAAGTTTGGGGTTTTTTTTCCCAGTAAAGAGAGAGGGGAAAGGGGGAGGGGAGAGAGAAGAGAGAGGAGAGAGAGGGGAGAGAGAGAGAGGGGAGAAGAGTTTGGGTTTTTCGCCCATAAAGAGAGAGAAAAAGAGAGGGAGAGAGGGAGGGGAAAGGCAAAAGAAAAGAAGGGGGGGGGGGTGGGGTGTTGGGGTGGGGGTTTTGGGGTGGGGGGGGGGTGGGGGGGGGGGGGAGGGCTCCAAAAGGGAAAAAGTTTTTGGAGAGATTAGTAATTTAAAAATTTAAAGCCTAATGTAAAGGGGGACCGGGGACCGGGGTTCATGGACGTGTTTTTGTGTGGGTGTGGGGGGTTTTGTGAATAGCTATTGTTTGCAGGGGATTATTTTTAAAGTTACATACCGTACTTAACGTTCTGTTGGTTGGGAAATGAATGTAACCGTGTTTTTTTCAAGTTGTTTGTATAGCGCAAAAGGGTTTTAACTCGTGTTGGGGAATGGGAAATTAATTTGGAACTATCTATTATGATTATTAACGTTGTCTGTGGAGCTGCCGGATGTTCAAAGTTGTAATAAGTTTAACTGGGGGCCTTTTTTTAAACGACAGCATATTGCCCACTGCTAAATGACTTTAACTTTTGGGTTCCGGGGGAAAATTTTGAATTCTCCCAAAATTGCCACCTTTTCATACGGCCATTTTGAGGATCACCCCCCCATCTCTGGCCCCCGTCGTTTTAGGGAATCTGTACCCTCTTTGTTCTCTGCGATCCCTCTCGAAAAAATTCTCAAAATTTCCCCCAAAAACAGTCTCAAAAAATTTTTGGTCAGCTTTTAAAATTTCCCTTTGGGTCCTATTTTCTGGGAAATCCTACCTGCTTTTATCTGAATCTCCCCGGGTATAAACCGTTAAAGGTTAAATGGGCGTAAAAAACCAATTACTTTCCTACTGCTGATCGGGGAAAAACCCCCCGTTTTGGCCGGGGGAAGGGTTTTGGGGGGGGGGGTAAAAAACCAACTTAAAAATTTTTTTCCTTTTTTTGGGTTATCGGGGAACCCCCCTAAAAATAGCCTTAAAAAAATTTTTTTCAAAAAAAATTAACCTTTCCTTTTTGTTGAAATTTTTTTCCCCCAAAAAAAATAAACCGTTTTTAATTTTTTTTTGGAAAAAATGGGGGGAAAAAA
>JABMCL010001133.1:0-7500 GCA_018857735.1 Alviniconcha marisindica
ACCTGCGTTTGGACCAGGGGTTTCAAGGCTCCGAATCTACACAAATGGGCGTGATGCGGCGCAGCAAGAAAGTCAGCTCGTTTGAATTGTATGATTTAATCCACTTTCGCCTCACTGCGGGTCGATTGCGGGGGAGCTCGTGCATTGTTATACCTGGGGTCGTCTGCGAATTGTTACAGTTCGCGGCAACACAGTAGGCCGGCATAGTTAACTTTTGTCGACCACACGCATACACAGTTTACTGAAGAATCTAAGATGGCAACCACACTGACTCCCCAGACTGACGTCACTTCCGGGAAAGTCACGTGACTGATGGAGACCTCGAGACTGTAGTCTCGGCAGCCTACAGAAAATAAAATCGATTAAAAACCCAATTAAACATTTTATTTTTATTTATTTTTAAATTAAATCTGAAACTAGTGACTCATTTGTCAATCATTTCGATGGTCATTTTGCATACTTAAAAACCTTGGACTTTTACTTTAAGCGTTAAATAGCTCTCGGGGAATCTCGCATTCAAAATGGCGCTGGTTTTGAAGCGTATAGTTGACCGTCTTTTCCGATCTTTTTGCCAAAATAAACGCACTACAACCTAATCGAAGCCCTGAAATGGTTTCAAACAAGTGAGTAATAGACCGTTTCTTCTCTTCGAACGTTAGTGAACGATTTGGAGCGATTTTTGTACTAAAAAAATGCCTATTTAGGCCCTTTAATTCACCGCTTCATTAAAACGAAGAAATTGTATGTGATAGGAAGGATGGCACGTACCGCTTTAATTTTCATGTCGACTATTAAAAGTTTAGAGGACATTTCCATATATGGTGGTATTTTCCCCCCTATCTTCCAGTCAATATATACACACAGCTGGAACCTCCCGTGCATGTCGACTATTCCCACGTATTGTGCTGTTTCCGATCAAGCTTTTCCCCGTCTTCCAGTCAATAGATACGCACAGTCGGAACCTCCCGTGCATGTCGACTATTCCCACGTATAGTGCTATTTGTGATCAAGCTTGTCTTCCAGTCAGTATAGATACGCTCAGCTGGAACATCCCGTGCATGTCGACTATTCCCACGTATAGTGCTATTTCTTTTATCAAAAGTCTCTCCCCGCTTTCCCCCCCCCCCCCCCCCCCACCCCCCACCCCAGTCAGTATAGATACGCTCAGCTGGAACATCCCGTGCATGTCGACTATTCCCACGTATAGTGCTATTTCTGATCAAGAGTCCCCCCCCCCCCACCCCCACCCCCCACCCCAGTCAGTATAGTACTCAGCTGGAACATCCCGTGCGTCACTATTCCCACGTATAGTGCTATTTCTGATCAAGATTCCCCCACCCCCCACCCCAGTCAGTATAGATACGCTCAGCTGGAACATCCCGTGCATGTCGACTATTCCCACGTATAGTGCTATTTCTGATCAAGAGTCCCGCCTCCTGTTTTCCAGCTAGTCAACAAGCACATTTAATAGAACTTCTAAACGACCAGTTGTGGTGATGGGACTGAGAACAGCTTGAATAGGGGGAAGGGGGGGGGGCGGCCTATTCTTCTGCTAGAGTTCCATCGGGACTTCCAGGGTGTGACTAAGACCATCTGGGTAGCTTGCTTTGCATCCGCTCCAAGAGACGTGGAAGCCATACCCGCTCTGGGGTACCGGCCGCGGATGCATATGTCAGGGTATCCTCGTGCAGAAAAGCCTGGAGCTGTTTGTTCGTTTGTTTGTTGGGGCTTAGCGTCCACAGAAACCACATACGGTCTATTAGGGACTAGGGATGGGACAACGGGGCGGGGGGTGGGGTGGGGGGGGGGGGGGGGGTGGAGAGAGAGAGAGAGAAAGAGAGAGGGGAGAAGAGAGAGAGAGAGACACACACACACACAGACACACACAGACAGAGAGAGACAGAGACAGAGACATAAAGAGACCGAGACACAGAGAGACACAGAGAGAGGGACAGACAGACAGACAGACAGAGACAGACATAGAGACAGAGACACAGAGAGAGACGGAGACAGTGAGACAGAGACAGACAGACAAACAGACAGAGAGGGAGGGAGAAAGAGAAATAGAGAGAATCGGGTACCTCTGAAATAGCTCATCCCAAGAGCTCCAACCTGCAAAGACCGAAGATACCGTCAGCCACCAGCAGAACAACAGATGTTACGGTGCTGGGGACCTCGCCAGTGGCAGCAGCTTGCTCTCTCTACAGCGGCAGCTGTTCGGAACAAAGTCGCAAAGACAGAGTCCGGAGAACCAGCTGTTGAAACCTGAAGCAAAGGATTGTCCAACTCACTATGACAGCCCAGCTCCACTTCCCTGTTTAGACCGTTCCTGGGCTCAGTAATCTACAGAGACCATGCGGACTGTTAGGGACCGGAAGCCCAGGACGTCCATTTCGACTTTCACACAGCTTCTGAGCTCTACCCTCGGTAAATTTCTTCTTCTTCTTCTTCAGTGTTGCTTTACGTCCACAGAGACCGTACGGACTATTAGGGACGGGGAGCCCAAGACGTCCACCTCGACTTTCACACAGCTCCTGAGCTCTGACCCTTGATAAATATCTTCTTCTTCTTCTTCTTCGGTGTTGCTTTACGTCCACAGAGACCGTACGGACTATTAGGGCCAGGAGCCCAGGACGTCCACTTCGACTTTCACACAGCTCCTGAGCTCTGAATCAGAGGTCGTCTCTTTGCAGCCTGAGGTACACACTCCGAGCCTCATTTTCCGGCATCCTTCCTCCAGAATTTGTCGACATTAGTTACGCCATTCAGTCAAGGGACACTTGGCTTATCACCGAAGCATCTGTCTACCGAAATCGACCCGATAAGTCACGCTGTCAGCAACCTCTGTAAATAATTGCGAAAGGTTTGAATACTAAGACTGTGGAAGCAACATAGCGTGAAGCAGGCACGTAAACTTCGGGCGCGTCCACCATGGGTCACTCACACACACACACACACACACACACACACACACACACACACACCAGCGTACTTCGACGCTATGTTGCTTTCACAGTCTTATTACTCAAGCCTTTCGCAATTTGGTGGGTGTGTGTGCGTGTGCGTGTGTGTGTGTGTGTGTGTGTGTGTGTGTGTGTGTAGTGTGTGTGTGTTTCGGTGTGTGTGTGTGTGTGTGTGTGTGTGTGTGTGTGTGTGTGTGTGTGTGTGTTTTACCCATGGTGGACGCGCCAGACGTTTACGTGCGGGCTTCGACGCCATGTTGCTTCCGCTGTCGCTGTTGCTGCTGTTGTTGATTTTAATGCACGTGGCAGTCTCTATATGTACCAGCGATGACTGTTACCATAAAATGAGCTAACACCGAGATGTTTCCCTATCAACCAGATTCTAACTGCCTGTTAGCATAAAAATCGTTCGCCTTACTGAGTCAGCGACATACCTGCAGAGGACTCTCGACTGTTACTGTAACGGCAGTGGAGCACACGTCTGTGTCTTGTTCCTCGTTGGTACCACCGACGGTGTTTACACTGCACAGGTGCCGTTACCAAGCACAGACAGTTCCGTCGAAGCCCCCCCCCCTACCCCTCCCTCCCCTTTCCCGCCCCCCAGCTAATTTCTATTTACTTTGCTCTTTGCCCGGGTGATGTCGGGGCCCGGAACTACCGTGGAGAAGCAGAGTTTGGCTGCTGTTTCGCTTCAGCCAGATCAAAACACAGGGCGCGGCCATCTTGTCTGCACGCCGCCGTCACTGATTGTACTCGAGTCACACCCCGAGTGCTACTTAGCGGAAGAAGAAAGATTGTTTGAAGTTCAAGCGAGTCGGCAGGGGGCGGAAACTGAACGGATGAAACGCTGGTGTCGGGACTGATGGCGCTGAAGGCCACAGAGCGAGCGTTCTCTGTAGTGGTGAAGACTGAGTCGGTTCCACTGATCGGAAAGAGTGGATGGAAGGCTAGACGGACAGAGGTGAATAACAAAACCAGGTACTGAGTCGCAGCCGGTTGACAAAATCGACGTAAAAGCCAACAGCTAACTAACTGACTGACTAACTAACTTGGTGAATGGATTATAGCGGCATACCACAACACAAAGTCAGCGAAGAAAAAGTAGTTGTAGACCGACTTGGACTTGAGGGAGAGAGAGAGAGAGAGAGAGAGAGAGAGTGTGTGTGTGTGTGTGTGTGTGGTGAGTGGTATGTGTGTGTGTGTGTGTGTGTGGTAAGTGTGCGTGTGTGTGTGTGTGTGTGTGTGTGTGTGTGTTTCGTGTTTGAGAGAGGGGGGGGGGGGGGGGTCGAAATACTGGGGTTGTGCAACAGCTGCCTATGTGCGCAGTGTGTCGATGGAGGCCTGAAGAGCAATCTGACTGGCCTGCTTGACATACGAGTGCATTCTTTTGAATTGATCAATGACTGTGTATTTCGATTTTCACCCTTCTCACAAGGGATAACTTGAAATTGTTCAGAGTAGGAAGCCTTTATTCTTATCACTATTACTGTGCGCTGGCATCGTCATGAACGTGACACGATGGCATGACAACGAAGGTGCTCAGTGACGATCATTACTAACTATCCTTAGTACTGACGATCATCCTCTTTATAATAATAATAAAGCCAGTCGATGGCTAGATCTGCCTCAACCCGAACAAATCACAGGATGTACGCGGGTCGCCAGCCAGCTATACGAACAGACTAAAATAGCAACCATTATCTTGCCTGAAACACGGACAGTGGAAGCTGTAGTGACGAACTGTCTGTGTTGAACGTCAGGATGGAAATGCCGATGGCCTGCGGCTTCGGTGGAAATTAGACCCATTCATGGTGACTCGGGTAAGTTGGTTCTTTGATCTTTAACATTTGGTTACCAGAGAAGGTCATACCAGATTGAAACTGGCAGACAATACAATATATCACAGCTTATTATCTCTGCGAATAAAGAAGAACAAAAGCGTTTTGGTTCGTGATTAATTCACACAAAGCATTCAATAGATATTACAATAAAGCGTTTTGAACGATTCAATGAAATAGGGAGCTAAAGGCAAAAACAGTACTTAACTCACACACACACACACACACACACACACACACACACACACACACACACACACACACACACATACACACCACACACACACACACACACACACACACACACACACACACACACACACACACACACACACACACACACACGCTCTTCACCTCATCACTGACAAGACTCATTAGCCTGATTCACCCTTCAAGGCACGTGTCACTTTATACGTATACTGTAAGGGGGAGAGGAAAATGAAGTTGAATGGACCGGAAGGTAGACACAATTAGAAAGACGGACTTCCGATTTAAAGAGAGAAACTTTGACTGCTCTGCATTCTCGGCATATTCGCACTACACCGATGCGCGGCGCGATGACTTAAATTGTGTCTAAACCAAACGAACAGAACAAAATAATGAGGATCGATCTGACAGAGTTCTCTTCCTTGTGCTCGTTTCCTACGTGCCATGATCGTTACACGGATACAGTTGTGTGGTATCCTTTCTTCGTACCGTCGGTCGTTGTCATCTTCTCTTTTTGAAAAGCGAGTACAGAGTCCTTTGACGGCCTAACGACTTTAGTGGGTAGTGTGCACACTAAAAGAGCGACAGGCATAATAATGTACGCTTTTATGTGTTTTTTCTTTTCGTTTTTTCTTTGTGTGTGTGTGTGTGTGTGTGTGCGTGCGTGCGTGCGTGCGTGCGTGCGTGCGTGCGTGCGTGCGTGCGTGCGTGCGTGCGTGCGTGCGTGCGTGCGTGCGTGCGTGCGTGCGTGCGTGCGTGCGTGCGTGCGTGCGTGCGTGCGTGTGTGTGTGTGTGTTCTGTTTTTTCTTTTTTTTTCTTTCTTTTTTTCAAATTGGATCACAGCCCATTCAGGCGAAACAAAGAACCAAAACACTAAGACCAGACCACCACACACACACACACACACATACCACACACACACACACACACACACACACACACACACCACACACGACACACACACACACACACACACACACACACACACACACACACACACACACACACACACACACACACACACCACACACGCACGCACGCACGCACGCACGCACGCACGCACGCACACACACACCACACACACACACACACACACTGTCAAGAGGATAGCGTGAAGAGGTAAGTATGCAGCCATGACGGATCTTCTGCACAAACCTTTGCTACACAACCCTTTGCTGCCCCTACGACACCAGATGATGTCCTTGACAAAGTGTTATCCGTTTGCCTTTGAGACGTTATGGGACGTCTTGCAGGAAATCAGACGTTCCGTGCAAACTCTGCAGAAGCAATGTTGGCCAAAATGAACGTTTCTGGTTGGCTGAAGCTTTTCTTTCATGTTGCTTTATGCCACAGAAACCATAAGGCTTATTAGGGACGGGCGAATGGAGGTGGGGGAAAAGGTAGGAAGGAGGAAGATTATATACCAGTCACCATCAGAATGACTCCCGCATTAAGATAGGCAGCGATGAGAGCCACTTTAACGTTTCGTTAATTGTGAGGGACAAAGTCACAAGACGATGTCGACAAACCACTAAATCTTTTTGAAGAGAAGGGAGAGCCGAAGCGGAATCGAGCCGAGGCCCTTCTACTTACCAGCCTAACGCCTATCCGCTGGGCCAAACCGGCTCACAGGCTGACGCTTTCTGTGAGACTCCTTTTTGAAGGGATTGCACCAGCAGCACAAATTCGTTGGCAGGGAAAGAGTTAATCAACAGCAGAAGCGAATATTATGTCCCCGAATATATCCGACATGGGAGTGAATACACACCATACTTTTTTTTCTTCTTCTCTGAATCATGGAAGGCAGAGCAGCATGCCTGGATTATTAGGCTAAGATCCTGCGTCGGATGCAACGGAACTGTAGCCTACAATCAGAAAAGACTGAAGTAAGAACGGCATATTGATTATCAACAACGAATTAAACGAGGGAGGGGAGGATTGCGGGGAGGGGGGGGGGGGGGGGGGGGGGGGGGGGGCGTAGGGATGAAAGCCGTTTGGATGATAGCTATTATGTGAAGCGAAAGGTAAGATACGTAATAAGTTGAACCAAAACTGATGACCCACTATATATGATAATGGAGGAGGCGGGAGGGTGGGGAGATGGTGAAAGGGGGGGGGGGGGGGGGGGGGGGCCGTTCGGAAGATAGCGAGATAACCAGCGTTCTCATTGACCACCTGGGGTGCTGGTCGTTTTGATCGAATCGATGCTTTTGGTGTTTTCAAGTTTTACAGTCTATATATTCTCTCATATAAGTTGTGGCGCTCACGGCCTGGTCTGACCTACAAAGTATATTAGAATACATGTTACCACTTTTGAACAAAATGTTCAAAAACAAGTCAGTAACTCGTTGTCGAGGCATTACATCTATGTCTGGAATCCTTGAAGTAACAGCAAACAAGTGAGTTAATTCGGGCTTTAATTAGTTTTTAAAATTAAACTTTCTTCAAGGACAATATTATTGTCCTTGAAGAAGGTTTTAGTGTTATAGTCC
>JABMCL010001133.1:12500-30000 GCA_018857735.1 Alviniconcha marisindica
TAAAGGTAGACTATACACACACACACACACACACACACACACACACACACACACACACACACACACACACACACAACACACACAACACACACACACACACACACACACACACACCACCCACACACACACACACACACACAACTACAAACCCCACCGCTACTGATAATACTAGACCGCTATGAGGGAGAGAGGAGGGATAATGGGGTGACCCCTTGGGTAGTGGTGGTGTGTGGTGTTGTTGGTGGTGGTGGTGTGTGTTGTGTTGTGTGTGTGTGTGTGTGTGTGTGTGTGTGTGGTGTGTGTGATGTGTGTGGTGTGTGTTGGTGTGTGTGTGTGTGTGTGTGTGTGTGTGTGTGTGTGTGTATGTGTGTGTGTGTGTGTGTGTGTGTGTGTGTGTGTCTTGTGTGTGTGTGTGTGTGTGTGTGGTTGTCATTTTTGTGTGTGTGTGTGTGTGTGTGTGTGTGTGTGTGTGTGTGTGTGTGTGTGTGTGTGTGTGTGTAGGGTGGGGGGATCAGTTGTGATTAGCCGTCTCTCACGCCTCAGTACATAATGGCACGATTATGCTAATATCAGTATTTAAAGTAGTCCAGTTCAAACCATCCTTAACTGCGGGGCCGGAGGGGGTAATGATGATGCGAATGAGTAGCTGGGAGAGAGAGAGAGAGAGAGAGAGAGAGAGAGAGAGAGAGAGAGAGAGAGAGAGAGAGAGAGAGAGAGAGAGGAGAGAGAGAGAGAGATCGGCAGGCAGGCAGGCAGGCAGGCAGGCAGGCAGACAGACTGAGAAATACACGGGCATTGAGGACGGAAAGCCGTGAATGCGATGTGAAGCGTGGAAGAGGAGGAAACGGGGTAGGGTGGTGGGTGGAGAGAAAGGTAGACGTACGGATGATGTGGTCGAAACCCCATAATTTTCTTCACCCTTAACACGTCTCTCTCCCTTCTCCTTCAAGAGATACTTCAGTGTAAACCCCCCCCCCCCCCCCCCCCCCCTCCCCCCCCCACACACAAGCGCTAGACAATCTACCTTGAAAGGACGAGAGAGGGCCATCGTCAATCAGATGAACGGCAGTGGAAGCGTTTGGAAGGCAACGTTGGTGGAAGTTCAGAGAGAGACGGGGTGGAGCGCATATGGGTTTTTCCGAGCGCATAGATACCATCTTGAACTGAACTGAACTAATAATTTTATAAGGTGTCCTCCACCTGAAACGCTCGCTCTCCCTACCTCTCAGTGCTGCATGTATGGGAACACTCCCGAGAGACGGGGTGGAGCGCATATGGGCTTTTCCGAGCGCATAGATACCATTATGAACTGAACTGAACTAATAAGTTTTGTAAGGTGTCCTCCACCTGAAATGCTCGCTCTCCCTACCTTTCGGTGCTGCATGTATTCATTGCCTAATTAAGACGCTGTCGATACCAATTAAGACGCTGTCGATACCAATTAAGACAAATCTGAATGCAAATCGGGCTGAGCGTCGACGCACCCTGAGAACACGTCGAATATCCCGCCTCGACTTTCTGGCTGAAGGCATATGGCTGACCTAAAAGTTCCCTAGAAAGGTGAGACTAACTGATGAAGAGATGCGGTTCATAGTCATCTAGCTGTCAGTCCTGAAGTAAGTCAAGTTTTTAACTCTTGACTGAAAAATGCAGTAGGTGTGGCCGAATGGCTAAAGTGCTGTACACGGGACAGAGAGATTTTGTTTTTCAAAACCGCGATCTCTACCTAACAGATGACGTGACTTTTTATGAGTGCTCAAGGATGAGAAAGGGTCACAGCTTCGCCAACATCCCCACCCCCACCCCCACCGTCGTCGTCGTTGTCATCATGACCATCCCCCTCCTCCTCCCTCTCATGGCAAAAATTATGTAGAAAATTCCACACACGTCAGGGGTTTGTTAGTCTGGGTCAGTACAATTATAGCCTCACTCTCGGAGCTACATTTCTTCGTGTGTGTGTGTGTGTGTGTGTGTGTGTGTGTGTGTGTGTGTGTGTGTGTGTGTGTGTGTGTGTGTGTGTGTGTGGTGTGGTGTGCGTGTGGCGTGCGGTGTGTGTGTGTGTGTGTGTGTGTGTGTGTGTGTGTGTGGTGTGTGTGTGTGTGTGTGTGTGTGTGTGTTGTTGTTGTTGTTGTGTGTGTTGTTGTGTTTGTTGTTGTTGTTGTGTTGTTGTTGTTGTGTTGTTTTTGTTTTGGGGGGGGGGGGGGGGGGGGGGCGGGGGGGAGTGGGGGGGAGGGGGCGGGGGGATTGTAGGCTCTAGAATGGTCCACAAATATAGTCCCACAACAACAACAAAATATTGAATTAACTGCAGCCGTTTGTCTAAAATAACTGCAGCGCTGAAGTTCGGCTGCCGTGCTGAAGTCGAAAACAAAATTGTGAACTAAACTTTTGCTCGACAAAACGATTGAATCGAATGATAATCTTCCCTCGGACATCACCAGACCGACTGGATCGAGTGGTAGGAAAACCTCTCTTGCTTTTGAATGCGTCACACGATCCTAATAGTGGATACAACTGACGTAGGCTAGGCTAAGTAGACTACCAGCGAACAGCGAGTCGGAAAATGACAGTACTAGAGACCTACGGTGTGTTTTAGAAAGCCTGGTTTCCCACGTTTGTGTTTGTGCACTCCCCCACCCTCCATCCCTCATTCCGCCACTTCCTCTGTGTGTGTGTGTGTGTGTGTGTGTGTGTGTGTGTGTGTGTGTGTGTGTGTGTGTGTGTGTGTGTGTGTGTGTGTGTGTGTGTGTAGTTGTCTGTTGTCTGTCGTTGTTGCGTCTGTCTGCTCTGTCTGTCTCCTCTCTCTCTCTCTCTCTCTCTCTCTCTCTCTCTCTCTCTCTCTCTCTCTCTCTCTCTCTCTCTCGTTCGTCTCCTGTTCTGTTGTTCTTGTCTGTCTGTCTGTCTGTCTGTCTGTCTGTCTGTCTCTCTGTCTCTGTCTCTCTCTCTCTCTCTCTCTCTCTCTCTCTCTCTCTCTCTCTCTCTCTCTCTCTCTCTCTCTCTCTCTCTCTCTCTCTCTCTCTCTACCCCAGCCTCTCTCTCTGGAAGCTCTTCTGCTCCATGTATAAATTTTCGCGTATAAAATTTCACTGACTCATTCATGCTTATAAAAAAGTATATAAATGATGCCATGTGAAAAACAAAAACTCTTTTACTCATCAGTAGTTTAGTAAGGACTAGTTGTTTGACAGGTTTTGTCTCTACAATCCTTGTAAAATAAAGTCAATAAAGTCTTCAAGTTCGGGCTCCTTCTGTCTGTCTGTCTGTCTCTCTCTGTCACTCTCTGTCTTTCTGTCTCTGTCTCTGTCTCTGTCTCTCTGTCTCTGTCTCTGTCTCTGTCTCTGTCTCTGTCTCTGTCTCTGTCTCTGTCTCTCTCTCTCTCTCTCTCTCTCTCTCTCTCTCTCTCTCTCTCTCTCTCTCTCTCCCGCCCCCGTTTTATTTCCTATATATCTATGAAACTCTCTTTTGACACCCCCCCCCCCCCGACCCCACCTCCCCCCCCCCCCCCCCCCCCCCCCCCCCCCCCCCCCCCCCCCCCCCCCCCCCCCCCCCCCACACACACACACAGCTGCTGATTTTTTTTTTTTTATAAATTCAGTGCGCAGAGAAGCAGACTGGATTAGGAATCTATTTTAGCCTACGCTGATTTCAACAGCTCCCCGCCTCCCCTCCAGCTCCCCCACCCCCCCTCCACCCACCCCCGGCACGTGCGAGTACAGGAACACGTTGCAGATATCATTCTAGTGGTGACAGCTATTGCGTAGCGTTAGGGAGAGTTCCCCCCTCCACACCCTACATCCCCTACCCCCCACCGCCCTTCTCTGTCTCCTTATCATCGTTCGACTACGACGACGTTTAGGGCGTATGAATATGTTATCATTTGCGCGTATATGTGGCCCTGTGTGTATGAGATATCTAAAGATCAAGTGAAATGAACTATCTTTATGGATACAGATACAAAAGTATCTATGCAGGTGATTGTTGGCTGCAAATAAATTGTTTGATTTTTGTTGTTAAAAATAAAAATAAAAATCTTCTTGGTGCAACTTGCTGAAACATGTTGTTAGCATGATAATTGTTAGATCAGTCTAATATCACTTAAGTGAAAAGACTTTTTAAAAAATTAAAAGGAAGAAGAAATAAAAGAAGAGTTCTCGGTCTGTGGCAGTACCTCCCTAGAGACACCTCGGTGTTGAACACGTCTGACGAACAAAGGAACTGCTTCATCAGCCCAGTGCGCCTTTCGATATGTCACCGATTGCCATGCACTCAAAGGTTTCAGTGATTTCTGGTAGTATGCTTGATTTGATAAATAGCCTGAAGTTTGCCTACTATCTGTTGAAAACGGCGTACTGTTTCAGTTTGTGATATCTAGTTTAAAAGAAAATATTGTGTTCAAGAAATTGTGTGTGTGTGTGTGGTTGTGTGTGTGTGTGTGTGTGTGTGTGTGTGTGTGTGTGTGTGTGTGTGTGTGTGTGTGTGTGTGTGTGTGTGTGTGTGTGTGTGTGTGTGTTTCTCTGTCTGTCTGTCTGTCTCCCCCCTCTCTATATATACAGAGCGCTCTCTCTCTCTCTCTCTCTCTCTCTCTCTCTCTCTCTCTCTCTCTCTCTCTCTCTCTCTCTCTCTCCCCCCCCTCTCTCCCCCCCCCTCTCTCTCTCTCTTTCTCTCTCACTAAGCACCACCCATTACATATAAAACATACCGAGCTAAACCACACGATCTGTTTCTATTGTTCCTAATTGAATATTAAAGCGAAAGTTTACTCGCTGAGAACTTCGTTCCAAGTCTACACAAAGACGTAATGGATTACCAATACGTGCGTCACAGATGACTCTTTGTCATTTCCGCGAAAACCTTTATCCGTCAGCAATTGACGACTTGTTGCGAAATCTTCACTCCTTCTCGTCACAGTCTTCTATAATTTACGGTTTCCAGTGTCATACTGACGTAATCATCGATCCACAAATCGATGAGGATACATAGAGAGAGATGGTAGGATACAGAGGGAGAGGGTGGGGATATAGAGGGAGGGGGTAGGGATATGGAGAGAAAGGGTGTGGATATAAAGGGAGAGGATAGGGATATGGAGGCCCGTCCCTAATAAGCCGTACGGTTTCTGTGGATCTTAAGCACCATGTTTACTTACATGGAGGTAGAGGGTGGGATATAGAGAGAGATGGTAGGGATATAGAGGGAGAGGGTGGTGATATAGAGGGTGAGGTTAGGGATATAGAGGGAGAGGGTAGGGATATAGGGTGAGAGGGTAAGGATAAAGGAATGTTGAAGGGAGGGGGTGGGAGGAGGGCGAGTTGTTGCTGTTGTCTAGATCGTTTTGTTCTTTGGCTCCTACGGCATGTGATGACATGATCAGATGGTCAAGGCGTTTAATGTCATTATAAAGAATATGACCATATTCTTGTACATAGCCTTCAAACAAAGAGAAACTGCTATTAAGTGAATGCTGGCACGACAATATATAGCACGTTGTGCAGCCACTGAAACTGGTTTGTGTAGCGTATTTATTTATTTACTGTTGCTACTCAGGATAAATAGGTGACCGCAATTTGATCTGATGCACGTCCTCCTTGGAACGCTTTGCTAAAGCACAGTATATATATATATATATATATATATATATATATATATATATATATATATATATATATATATAATATATATATATATATATTAACATTAATCTCTCTCTCTCTCCTCTCTCTCTCTCTCTCTCTCTCTCTCTCTCTCTCTCTCTCTCTCTCTCTCTCTCTCTCTCTCTCTCTCTCTCCACTTTCACAGATTTTCATTATGGCTGTCGTTGTTGTCTGGAAATATACCACCCCATTTGTGGGCACCGTGCGTGCTGATTAATTGATTTAATATAGGGAAGGAGTATAGACTACATTTGACCTTTCCGTCAGGTATAGACTGACTTTCGCTCTATCGTTTCCACCACGCTCTGTATGGACGCCCTCAAGGCCAAAAGAAACGCGACAAAAACTTTTACAATTTATTAATCCGGATGTCGTTCACATAATGCAATGAAATTCAATACACCTTTGTTGTTCCCGTAGGGAAATTGAAGTTCGCAACAGTAAAGATGGCAAAACATTAAACGTCACATAAGTACATAAAAGATTATTTAGAACATCACAATTATAAAAATAAAACACACACACACACACACACACACACACACACACACACACACACACACACGCGCGCGCGCGCGCGCGCGCGCGCGCACACATTCACACACGCACGCACGCACACACATTCAGAAATCATGCAACTAAAATCCGTGGTGTGGGTGGTGAGTGGAAAAAGATACGAATAATTAACCAATTAAAAAAATCTAAACAATCTACAGTTTTAAAATAAATCGTCCTCTTTGTGGTGTGGCGCTTTCCATACTTTTTCTTTGATAGAGTTCGTTTCGTAAACATTACATGTAGTTGATAAGTCTGGACTGGGGGCCTTGAAGAAGATACACGAGTTAGATAGGGTGTTTTCGAGATGTAGATTGGTGGTGCTGATGGCAGTGGGAGGTAGGGGTGATGGAGGTGAGTGGGGGTCGGGGGGTGGTTGGGGGGGGGGGGGGGGGGGGGGGGGGGGGGGAGGGAGGGGGGTGAAGGCAGTTACACGAGCCGGGAACTGTTTTGATTGAAGACCTAATTGTAGCTTTTTTCTCACTCAGACGTACGTGCAGTTCGAAAAGCAACATCAAACGAATCGGTTTATTTCCTCCTCACGTTTCGCAAATTTTCATTACGAGCTTATTTCTTTCTTCTCAAGAACTCGGTCACCTCATTTCCAAGCACAGCGTGTGGTGACTAATTGATTTTTGTTTTAATAAGGAGGAGGCGGGAAGCTGCATGTCTGTGCAGGTACAAGCGCAGATGTGCCAACAAATTCGACAACACCTACAGCTTTCCAAGGAAAGAGGTTAAAATCTGGCACCCAGAAGTGTTTGCCACATAAAAAAATACTTCTTATTTTTTTAATGATAAGATTAATAATAAAAGAAATCATCATCATCATCATCATAATGATTATCATAATAATAAACACGGCAAAGGAGTTAATTAGCGCTCGAAATACGTAACACAAGTACAGCAACAAAGATCTAAGTCGCCAACGTAACTCTCACTTGGCATGCGTGTAAATACAAGGTACATAAACTCCACAAGAGGTAAATCTTCAAAAACATCCTTAAAAACAAAAACAAAACAAGAAATGTTAAGAAAAAGAAAAAGAAATCACACACAAAACAAAACAACAAAAACAAAGACTGCCAGGAATTTATTCCTTGATTTTATTTCTACTTTCCTAGTCCATTCACCTTCATTTTTCCCCAATCCTCTCCCTACTTTTTAACTGTGTTATTTGGGTTAACACAGTTTCCTGTATGGGCCCGCGGAATGAAATAGGTCACCCTGCTAGCAGTCACGATCGATTTAATTGATTGATTGATGATCGCTGATATAGCGCTATTCTCCGCTCTCTTGAGCAGACTCACTGCGCTCGCATGTGGTTCTACGTGAGTGACTGGCTTTTCATAGCGCATTTTTTGGATATCCACCGAAGTGGTGTACTTACAGCGCTGACATGGCTGGTGCCATATGAAACTGCAGCCGTCTCGGCGCAAGTTCTGTGTACACCATACAACCATGCACAATGTCACTTCATGCAAAGCCACATACGTAAGGTGTATGCGTGTTTAGCTGTAACCTGCCACCTGCACTTTTGACAGAATGACCGGGGTCTTTTACGTGCTACTGCGGTAATTAAGCAGGTTCCCGTGATAAGTTCCTACAGAATACAAATTTAGGTACCAAAACATGTGTTACTGTGCATTGATGGATAGAGGGATGGTTAGTTTTTGACGTTGTATCGGTGAATTAAACAAACTTGTGATTCCGGCAGCAACTTGTGTTTTGAACTGGTGTAAAAGAATTTGAACATCTGATTTTTTTCAGTGGTGACCCTATGCGGTTGACAGGACGTTAAAGCCCTGGAACTAACCAACTGTTTATTTCGGTATCTGTTCCACCCCCGTGTTACTGCAGTAGCACGTAAAAGATCCCGGTCATTCTGCCAAAAGTGCAGGTGGCAGGTTACAGCTAAATACACATACACCTTTGCATGAAATTACATGGTGCATGGGTGTATGGTGTACACAGAACGCGCCGAGATGGCAGCAGTTTCATGTGGCACCAGCCATACCAGCGCGATTTATTCATGGCTGTTAGCCAAGAATTTGTGAGACGTGCCAATGCAGAGTTGCAGGAGTATTTACGTCTAAATCCAGACTGAAAGGGGTGAAGGAGCTGCCGCTTTTCTAAGTAATCATTTAAATAAATGTGCACATGCTTTTCGAGAAGCTTTGACAAAACGGACAGAAGTGATACTGGTCTGTAATTGGTTGGATTTGTTTTATCCGTAGATTTTGGAAGCGGAACCACTTTGGCTTTTTTAAGCTCAGACGGAAAAACGTTTTTCTCAATGCATAAATTAAAAACATATGTAAACGAGTCTATTATGTATGGCAATGACAATTTTAGTAGCTGGTTGCTTATACCATCCAGACCAGACGATATTTTGTTTTCCAGCCTCGATATGTATTTGCCTAGTTCCGAAACGGAGAGATTTGGGATGACAAATGGGTCTTGCCCGCTAGTTTTTTGTTTGCAAAAATCATGTAGAGGATTTGAGCACTCATATACATTTGTTCTTGGTTCTATTAATGATTCTGACACAGACAGGAAATGATTATTGAAAACATTTGCAGTTACATTCTTCGGGATGTCGGCAGAAGTAGAACGATGTCCTTTCGTAAATACATTTAGAGCACGCCAGACAGATGCTATATTGTTATCACGCTCTATGGGTTTTTGGAAGTAATCTTTTGAGGCTTCTCTCACAAGATGTTTTACTTTATTTCTTTATTTCTTGTATTCAGGGAAACATTTTTCTCTCTTTAGTTTGTCTCTCTCTGCCATTGTTTCCTTGATGTCTTTGTTAAGCCATGGTGGTAACTTTGGATGTTTTACCCGCTTGCGCTTTAAAGGTGCGTGTCTATTGACAACAGTGAGATAGACATTGTACCATGTCATCAAGGCTTTATCGGGATCAGTACAATTCAGGACTTCAGTGAACGGGGCCCAGTGCGGGTCATTGAAAAAGGCAGCCCTATTAAAATGTTTGAAAGATCGAGATATATAATATGAATGGGTTTTGGGCTCACATTTTGGAAGCTTAATCGATCTTGAACAGGAGATGGAACAATGGTCACTTATGCTCAGGTCAGGTACACTGACCTCGGTGATTACGAGAGAGAGAGAGGGGGAGAGAGAGAGAGAGAGAGAGAGAGAGAGAGAGAGAGAGAGAGAGAGAGGGAGGAGTGGGGTGTGGGGATGGGGAAAGAGAACAGAAGAAAAGAACACGAAGGCGTTTCCAACGGAGCTCTTCCACGGCAGCGAGTCTACTATCAGTGGATTGGCAGAAGTGGAAACGAAGATCAAAGAGTAATCTTCAAGTAGGCCTGGGCTACGCGAACACACTTTGGTGGGCTATGCCCTATATAATTCTGTCATCCTGCACGCTCCCGAAATGTGTCTAGGGACAAAGTGTTGTTTCGCGAAAGATTCACATTTAGATTCGTTATGACAGTGCAAGAAACGTTAATCGTAAACATTGATTTTCGCGAAACGATACCTTCATCTTCTTCTTCTTCTTCTTCTTCTTCTTCTTCTTCTTCTTCTCTCTCTCTCTCTCTCTCTCTCTCTCTCTCTCTCTCTCTCTCTCTCTCTCTCTCTCTCTCTCTCTCTCTCTCTCTCTCTCTCTCTCTCTCTTCTTTTATTCTCTGTCTCTCTGTCTCTGTCTCTCTCTGTCTCTCTGTCTCTCTGTCTCTCTCTCTCTCTCTGTCTGTCTCTGTCTGTCTGTCTCTCTGTCTGTCTCTGTCTCTGTCTCTGTCTCTCTCCCTCTCTCTCTCTCTCTCTCTCACACACACACACACACACACACACACACACACACACACACAACACACACACACACACACACACACACACACACACACACACACACACACACACACACACACACACACACACACACACACTCACTCACTCACTCTCTCTCTTCTTCTTCTTCTTCTTCTTCTTCTTCTTCTACTTCTTCTTCTTCTCTCTGTCTATCTGACTGTCTCAAAACGATTCCTTCTTCTCCCCCCCTCTCTCTCTCAGACACACACACACACACACACACACACACACACACACACACACACACACACACACACACACACACACACACACACACACACACACACACACACACACACACACACACACTCTCCTCTCTCTCTCTCTCTCTCTCTCTCTCTCTCTCTCTCTCTCTCTCTCTCTCTCTCTCTCTCTCTCTCTCCTTCTTCTTCTTCTCTCTGTATGTCTGTCTGTCTCAAAACGTTTTTTCTTTCTTCTTCTTCTTCTCTTCAACATTATCATCTTTTTCATCATTACTCCGGTAGTCAATGTTGTTACTCTCTCTCTCTCTCACTCTCTCTCTCTCTCTCTCTCTCTCTCTCTCTCTCTCTCTCTCTCTCTCTCTCTCTCTCTCTCTCTCTCTCTCTCTCTCTCTCTCTCTCTCTCTCTCTCTCTCTCTCTCTCTCTCTCTCTCTCTCTCTCTCTCTCTCTCTCTTTCTCTCCTTCTTCTTGCTTGCCTCGCCATGTTAATTTGACTTGACCACAGGCGCTAACTGAGGCACTATTTGAGAATTACTCAGGTCGAGAAGACTCGACAATGCAAATCGATCTTTTGCGAATAGCCATGCATCCACACACCGATCGCTGTGGGCGGTCGAAACACGGAGGCGGAACTCGCTGAGGGAGAAAACGGCTTTGACACTCCTACGGTAGCATCGTCTAATGGCGACCCTTGTCTATAATGGAGACCCCAGTCTATAATGGCGACCCCTGTCTATAATGGCGACACCAGTCTATAATGGCGACCCCTGGCTATAATAATGTGCGATACTAGTCTATAATGTGCGACCCCTGTCTATAATAATGTGCGACCCCAGTCTACAACCGCGACCCCTGTCTATAATGTGCGACCCCTGTCTATAATAATGTGCGACCCCTGTCTATGATAATGTGCGACCCCAGTCTACAATGGCGACCCCTGTCTATAATGTGCGACCCCTGTCTATAATAATGTGCGACCCCTGTCTATGATAATGTGCGACCCCAGTCTATAATGGCGACCCCTGTCTATAATGTGCGACCCCTGTCTATAATAATGTGCGACCCCTGTCTATGATAATGTGCGACCCCAGTCTATAATGGCGACCCCTGTCTATAATGTGCGACCCCTGTTTATAATGGCGACCCCTGTCCATGATAATGTGCGACCCCAGTCTATAATGGCGACCCCTGTTAATAATGGCGACCCCGTCTATAATGTGCGACCCCTGTCTATGATAATGTGCGACCCCAGTCTATAATGGCGACCCTTGTCTATAATATGCGACCCCTGTTTATAATGTGCGACCCCTATCTGTAATACTTTGTATATATATATATATATAGAGAGAGAGAGAGAGAGAGAGAGAGAGAGAGAGAGAGAGAGAGAGAGAGAGAGAGAGAGAGAGAGAGAGAGAGAGATGTAAAATGGGCGACTCCAGTCTAGAATGGCGACCCTGTCTATAAAATGCGACCACTATCTATAATGGCGACCCCTGTCTGTAATCGCGACCCCTGTATATAACGTGCGATCCCTGTCTATAATAACATCCCTTGTCTATATGCGACCCATGTCTAGAATGGGCGACTCCTGCCTACCATGGGCGACCCCTGTCTACAGTGGCGACCGCTGTGCGACCCCTGTCTATAATGGCGACCCCCTTTGGTTGCAGCTCACCTTCCACACCTTGCAGAAACTCGTATCAATGTCGACGACAATTGCCTGATATTTATTGACAGATGTCTTTTCTTGTTTTCTCTGTCTGTCTGTCTGTCTGTCTGTCTGTCTGTCTGTCTGTCTGTCTGTCTCTGTCTGTCTGTCTGTCTGTCTGTCTCTCTCTCTCTCTCTCTCTCTCTCTCTCTCTCTTTCTCTCCTCTCTTCTCTCTCTCCTCCCTCTCTCCTCTCTCTCCTCCCTCCCCCCCCCCCCCCTCTCTCTCTCTCTCTCTCTCAGCTGGTCTATGCGCTGTCTTCAGACCCAAGTCTTTGACATTCAGTGGACGTGTTTGGAATAAATGGACGCTGATAAACGACTGAGAGTACGAATCTCGGTACGGTTGCGTGAAGATTAAGGAAGAAACACAGAAAAGAAGGGGGTGGGGGGAGGAGGGGGGAGGGGGGATGGAGGGGGGGGGGGGGGGGCGTGTCATGAGAGGACCGAGGTGGTCAAAAAAAGAAGAAGAAATACTCCACTCCCACCCACACCCCAGAGGATTTTTCATTTTTCATTCTTCCGAACCACTCCATTCAGTTTCCACGTTAATTAATCTCTGTTCAGAGGACACTTCCCTTTAAGACAATGTTTAATTATTCTTATTATTTGTTTATGAAAAGAGTGATTGTGGTATATTCGGATGTTGTAGAAAAGGGGTGATCTATTGCTAAGCTAATTATTATTTTTTTAGCTCACAATAGTTGGTTATTAAATTTTCGGTTTGAATTCGCCTGAAATTTAAAACAAAACAACAACGACAACAACAACTACAAAACCACACACACACAACACAAATACACAACACACACACACACAACACACACACACACACACACACACACACACACACACACACACACACACACACACACACACACACACACACACACACACACACACCACACCACACCACACACACACACACACCACACACACACACACACACACACACACACACACGAACGCACGCACGCACGCACGCACGCACCACCACACACACACACACACACACACACACACAAATGATGACTAATATGCCAAAGACTCATACAACAACAACAACAACAAAACAAACCAACAACAGCAACAACAACAACAACAACAAAAATAACAAAGAAACAAAACAAGACAAACAAAAAATAGCACTGGAAGTGACACGGATGAGTTGATTTGTAGCTGTATGTGTGTGTGCATGCGTGCGTGCGTGCGTGCGTGCGTGCGTGCGTGCGTGCGTGCGTGCGTGCGTGCGTGTGTGTGTGTGTGTGTGTGTGTGTGTGTGTGTGTGATGTGTGTGTGTGTGTGTGTGTGTGTGTGTGTATGTGTGTGTGTGCGTGCGTGCGTGCGTGTGTCTGTGAGTGTGTGTGTGTGTGTGTGTGTGTGTGTGTGTGTGTGGTGTGTGGTTGTGTGTGTGTGTGTGCGTGTGCATGCGTGTGGTGTGCTGTGTGTGTGTGTGTTTGTGTTTGTGTGTGCGTGTGCGCGTGTGTGTGTGTGTGTGTGTGTGTGTGTGGGTGTGTTGTGTGTGTGTGTGTTGTGTGTGTGTGTGGTGTGTGTGTGTTATGTGTGTGTGTCGTGTGTGTGTGTGTGTGTGTGTGTGTGTGTGTGTGTGTGTGTGTATGTATGTGTGTTTGACCCTTCTTTTTCTTCAAAGGCTGACAGTCAGCTTTACCTTAGATTTTAATGTCACGTCAGTGAACTGTCAGAACAGCTTACGTTTGGGTTTTCCCCGCTAAAGCTAATGTACACACTTTAAAATTAGGTCAGGAAAGCTGCTGCAAAATACGCCCACACCGAAGATGTTTCCGGCTTTTATCCCAGTGGTAACTGATTTTGTTCTCTGAACTGAGTGTTCCAACAAAGGGACTTTAGCTGACAGGTCTGCGTTAAGCAAACACCGCACGCTCAACTCTGGCGCGTGTGTGTACAAGTCAAAGCTTGTGACTAAATTTGTGGCCGAGTTTGTTACACATAGTGTAGCGTAAAACATTAGTAACATATATGAATCATATTGAATGTCATTGAAGGAATAGAAAGGAAAAAAAAGAAGATACGAATCTAGGAAACTGAAACAAACCAAAAACAAAAACTATGCAAAACGAAGAGATGCAACACTAAAACAAACAAACCAAAACCACCAACAACAAAATCTAATCAAAGGGAAGTAACAAAAAACAAAGGGGCGTTAGGCATCCACAGTTAGGCTGTCATCATCGTGTACACAGGGCAGGGAATTATATTCTAAATCGACCAAGTCACGTATTCAGTACGTATGATTTCAAAGTTCAGTTTCAAATACAGACCTGCATATATAGTTTAAGATCAGCGACACTATGCATTATACTCCTGAGTCCACATTTTGCTGGAGGCAGACCGATATGGTATGAATTATAACCTACGGCTCAAGCGACCAAAGGTACGCATAATTTCCCATTTGCAACTCATGTTCACCATGGGAATGCTGGCTTAAATCAGCTGTAATCGCTCTGGCTTGTCCCTGGAACGACTTCACTTTCAATACACATACACAAGAACCGTTCACTGGAGCCACAGCTTTGCATGACATTGGAACGAACGCTGGCGCGCCCACACACACACGCGCGCGCGCGCGCACACACACACACGCACACGCACACGCACACACGCGCGCGCGCACACACACACACACACACACACACACACACACGCACACACGCGCGCGCACACACACACACACACACACACACACACACACAGCACACGCACACACACACACACCACACACACACACACACACACACACACACACACACACACACACACACACACACACACACACACACACACACACACACACACACACACACACACACACACGTGTGCGTGCGTGCGTGCGTTGATCGGTCTGTATGTGAGGTGTGTGTGTGTTGTGTGGTGTGTGTGTGTGTGTGTGTGTGTGTGTGTGTGTTGTGTGTGTGTGTCGTTTCACGTGCGCGTGTGCGCGCGCATCCATTCGAATAAACGTAAACCAGTTCATGTCATACGAACAGCCGGCAAAGGGCGTGAGGGAGAGAGAGAGACACAGAGACAGACAGACACAGAGAGACGGAGACAGAGACAGAGAATGTCTGTGAATATATTTAGCACCGGCAATAAAGATTCTTTCCTATCTTATCTACGTTCGCGTTATATAAGTGATTCTTAATGTGAATGCGAATACACACACTACCGGCGGCTGAATGAATGAAATGACGGGAGAGCTTTGACAACAACAGCCTTGCAAAAAGCGAGCCTCGTTCGTCGTTCTTACAACGGTGCCTGCATGCATATGTATGTAACGCAGGAGCTGTGGGCTCTGAAGGGAATTGTCTCAAGCCGGGAGAGCAGGGTGTTGAAGGAGATCTACGTCAGTCAGGCCTCCTACCACGTGTAGCACAGACAGAGGCCAGTGGCCAAGCGAACATCGACCCCTCGCCATGCGCCGAGCCGCCAGCACGGCTCGCACAGGCGCCTGCCGGAAGTCTTCAGCTCTTGTTGTCTTTTTTGTTCTCTCTCTCTCTCTCTCTCTCTCTCTCTCTCTCTCTCTCTCTCTCTCTCTCTCTTTTCCTCTCTCTCTCCTGCTGCGGTGGTGTGTGTGTGTGTGTGTGTGTGTGTGTGTGTGTGTGTGTGTGTGTGTGTGTGTGTGTGTGTGTGGAGTGTGTGTGTGAGTGTGTGTGTGTGTGTGTCAGTGTGTGTGTGTGTGTGAGGAGAGAGAGAGAGAGAGAGAGAGAAGAGAGAGAGAGAGAGAAGAGAGAGGGGAGAGAGACTCTGTGTGTGTGTGTGTGTGTGTGTGTGTGTGTGTGTGTGTGTGTGTGTGTGTGTGTGTGTGTGTGTGTGAGTGTGTGTGTGTGTGTGTGTGTGTGTGTGTGTGTGAGAGAGGAGAGAGAGAGGAGAGAGAGAGAGAGGAGAGGAGAGAGAGAGACTGTGTGTGTGTGTGTGTGTGTGTGTGTGTGTGTGTGTGTTTGGTGTGTGTGTGTGTGTGTGTGTGTGTGTGTGTGTGTGTGTGTGTGTGTGTGTGTGTGTGTATGTGTTGTGTGTGTGGTATGTGTGTTGTGTGTGTGTGTGTGCGTGTGCGTCAGTATGTGCACGTGTGCCGCTGTTGCATGTTTGTTGTTAGGTTTGAGTGTTGTGTGTGTGTGTGTGTGTTGTGTGTGTGTGTGTGTGGGTGTGTGTGTGTGTGTGTGTGTGTGTGTGTGGAGAAGAGAAGAAAGAGAGTGATGAGAGAGAGAAGGAGAGAGAGAGAGAGAGAGAGGAGAGAGAGACTCTGTGTGGTGTGTGTGTGTGTGTGTGTGTGTGTGTGTGTGTGTGTGTGTGTGAGAGAGAGAGAGAGAGGGGAGAGAGAGAGAGAGAGAGGAGAGAGAGAGAGAGACTGTGTGTGTGTGTGTGTGTGTGTGTGTGTGTGTGTGTGTGTGTGTGTGTGTGTGTGTGTGTGTGTATGTGTCTGTGCGTGCGTCTATGCGTGCATGTGCGTGTGTGTGTTGTGTGTGTGCGCCGTATGTGAACTGCGTGGTGTAGTATGTTTTAGTGTTAGTGTATGTGTGTTTGTGTGTTTGTTGTGTGTGTGTAAGAATGGCAAGGAAAGAGAGAGAGAGAGAGAGAGAGAGAGAGAGAGAGAAGAGAGAGAGAGAGAGAGAGATTGTGTGTGTGTGTGTGTGTGTGTGTGTGTGTGTGTGAGAGAGAGAGAGAGAGATGAGAGAGAGAGAGATGTGTGTGTGTGTGTGTGTGTGTGTGTGTGTGTGTGTGTGTGTGTGTGTGTGTGTGTGTGTGTGTGTGTGTGTGTGGTGTGTGTGTGTGTGTATGATATATGTGTAGATCCACCGTCATTTCCTGAACAGCCTGCTGCTTCCGGGGTACCGATACAAAATACCAGTATAACGGTGAAATATTTTCTGCGTCTCTCTCCTCACGGACGGAGATCAACGATGCGATGACTTTGTCTTTGTGCCCACTGTCAAGCTCCTCAATACGTCAGACAATCTGACAACCCAAGAAGTTTCTTGTGACTGCTTTGCCTTCCTGTCCGCTTGTCTGTCTGCGTGACCGGTCATTTTTCTTAACTGCAACACGTTTGGTCATGCCTACAATTTTTCTACAAGCGACAACAGATCAACCAAAAAACTAAAACTAAATCTTTCTCATTTTTCATCGTTTTTAACCGTTTAACTGTTATTTAAGTGTCGTTTTGTGGCTTGACGAAGGGGATTTCCCAGAAAATTTGCGTGTTATGTGTCTGTGTCATAATAAATAAGCGTTCTTTTGAAACTTTTTGTGTTTGGATCTTAACTGCAACACGTTTATAAAGCAGACGTACAACAGTCTTTGAATATGGAGGTACCATTGTCCCATTCCAGTGAGGCTGAGCCTCCCAGTCTACATTTTCCTTTCTCTGGCACAATCATAGAATCTGTGAGAATGATGGAATGTCAAGTATGGTCTGGCTGTAACGAGTTATTCCCTTTTCATCGTCAAATTTGACGTTGTGGCCGTACAGACAGCGTTAGCTGTTTCCGTGAATCGTGGAATGTGGAATGTCAAGTA
>JABMCL010001133.1:42500-77500 GCA_018857735.1 Alviniconcha marisindica
AGGCGTTGAGTTGAGTGTGTTGCTTTACGTCCACAGAAACCGTAGGCTTATTAGGGACGGGAGGTCAGGACGGCCACCTCGACTTTCACACAGCTCCTGAGCTCCGAACCCCCAAAGCGGTTCACAACTTATAGGCCAAACCGTCTCACCGACGCCGTACCTAATAAACTAAAACACCGGGTACTTTCAAGTTTGGCAACGTACACTTTAACTGCAGGTATTCCGACGCCGTCTGGACTTAGTCGACCGAAAAGCCATGAAATCGCCATTTAAACTGCGCAGCATCATCAAACTGCTGCCAAGGTACTTCAGGTTTATTTTTTAACGTTTTCGTTTATGACCCAGCGAAAAGCCCCACTCAGCCCTTAACTGCCTCAAGCAATGCCATTGACACGCAACGCCTTCACGCACGCGCAGAGAAGTGTGGGAAGGCCTCAATGGCGTGGATAATGACTTGCATAAGCAGGACGCGGTTTCTCAGCTCGACTGGCGAGCGGTCGTTAACCAGTGGACGCGGGCTGTGTCCAAGGGCAAATGACCGTTCGTACGATTACACGCCGATCGCCATGGACTCTGCTACAGGGTCCACGCCGCGCGTTCTACCTGGGTAAACCCGTTACGGGACGATAGCCTAAAATCCAAGACCCGACGAGCCACTGCGATTGAGTAACCACGGCGTTTTAGGGTTACACACGAGTGCCAAGGGCTTACTTCAGTGGGAGCCGGTTTTGGCCTAGCGGTAAGGCGTTAGGCTGGTAAGCAGAAGGATTTCGGTTCGAATCCGCTTCGGCTCTCTTTTTTCTTCAAAAGTTGTGGTCTGTGTGACACTGTCTTGTGATATTGCCCTTCACAATTAATAAAAACATTAAAATGGCTCTCATTGCTGCCCATCTTAATGCAGGAGTCATTCTGGTGGTGACAGTGTAAAGAATAGGTATAGTCTTCCTCTTCCTCCGCCTCATACAGATATCGGTCACCGCCAGTACCTCTTCGGAGACAACTCGGCTTTAAAGGAATTTAACCAACCAAAAGTTTGCTTTTCTCTTTTGACGTCTGTTCCAGTCGTACCAACTGGTCATCAGTGAACTTGAATGTGTACATTGTAATGTTCTCGACCTTGTTTTAAGTTGAGGTCATAGCTTATACTTAGTTATAGGCTCGAAAGTTCAATTTCCCTAGTTCTAATATATATATGACCCAGCGGAAGAAAGAAAAAATATATATATATTAGAACTATATATATTGGTGTTGTCTGGTGACGAAACTGGTTCATACCCGGCTCCCCGTTTACGATGCAAGAATCGAGTCAGCTAACTGCGGTTCAATCAATCGCAAGAACGTCCTGGAGGGCTTGTCGTAAAATTCTGATGGGTAGACGGGAAAGGATCCTCTAGGGTACGTATATCCTATGAGCTACCGGGAACCAGATTGTCGCACGCAAGAACCGAGTCAACTCCTTTAACGTGGCATACGACACAAGAACTGATTAATTCTTCATCTGGAGAGACAGGGGGTGTGATGTCAGTGGTGGCACTCTACAAAAATCGATCCAACTCCTCGGGCATAATATATATATATATATGACTTCGTTTCGGGGGTACGGTGTGTGGGAGGTGGGGGTGGGGGTGAATGTGTGTGTGTGTGGGAGGGGTGGGGGGTGGGGGGGGGGGGGTGCGCGCGGGCGTGTGGGTGTGGGTGTGCCACGGTGTGTGTGTGTGTGTGTGTGTGTGTGTGGTGTGTGTGTGTGTGTGTGTGTGTGTGGTGTGTGTGTGTGTGTGTGTGTGTGTGTGTGTGTGTGTGGTGTGAGAGAGAGACAGAGACAGAGACAGAGAGAGACAGAGACCGACAGTCAGACAGACAGAGAGATAGAGAGACAGAGAGTATGCTCACCCGTATTTGCGTACCCGGAAAGCAATGCTCGCCAACAGTCTGTAAACGCACCCATCGCATAGTGCGGGCCGCCTAGTATTTCATGGCCTTAAGCCATGCAGTGCTTTGCGTGAGCCGGTTTGGCCTAGCGGTAAGGCGTTAGGCTGGTAAGCGGAGGGACCTCGGTTCGAATCCGCTTCGGCTCTCCTTTCTCTTCAAAAGTTGTAGTCTGTGGACACTGTCTTGTGACTTTGTCCCTCACAATTAATAAAACATTAAAATGTCTCTCATCGCTGCCCACCTTAATGCATAAGTCATTCTGGTGGTGACAGTGTAGCGATAGGTATGCAATCTCCCCCCCCCCCCCCCCCCCCCCCATACCCCCCCCCCTTCTCCCCGTCCCTAATAAATCTTATGGCTTCTGTGGACGTTAAGCACCATGTTTACTTACTTACTGCAGTGCTTTGCTTGTCCCTAATATGTCAGCCCGACATCTGAGGACATTAAGAACCACATCATCAGCGACCTCATTGTAGATTGTCCCTAATATGTCAGCCCGACATCTGAGGACATTAAGCACCACATCATCATCAGCAATGCCTTGTCAGAGCCGACAGGAGCTGTGTTTAGAGCGGAGCTCTCCCTCTCTAATAAACCGATATGATGATAGTAAGTAAACATGGTGCTTAACGTCCACAGAAACCGTACGCTATTAGGACGGGGAGAAGGTGGTGGGGAGGGAAAGAAAGGTATGGAGGTGGGAGAGGGATTAATACCTATCGCTACACTGTCACCACCAGAATGACTTCTGCATTAAGATAAGCGATGAGAGCCTTTTAATGTTTCAGTAGGAGTGATGGACAAAGTCCAAGACAGTGTCCACAAACCACAACCTTTTTGAAGAGAAAGGAGAGCCGAAGCGGTATCGAACCGAGGTCCTTCCGCTTACCAGCCTAACGCCTTACCGCTAGGCCACACCAGCTCTGATATGATGATGATGATGTAGAGCTTAATATCTTCGGATGTCGGGTTGATATATTAAGGACAAACTGTGACCAATGCGTAAGCATCGTTCAGTGTTGCTTTACGTCCACAGAAACCATAAGGCTCATTAGGACGGGAAGCCCAGGACGGCCACCTCGACTTTCACACAGCTCCTGAACTCTGATGGTAAAACGAGATAGTTTTTGTGGACGTTTATCGCTATTGAATCAGTCATGCAGCGCCTTGAGGTGTGAATTGCATCATCCAACGCCCAGGTTAACAGGCAGTGAGAAAGTGTGAACATGTAGGCTAACGTGTAAGCATCGAAACCCCGTCCCTAATAAGGCTTGTGGTTTCTGTGGACGTTAAAGCACCATGTTTGCTTACTTACGTACCGTAATGTGAGCCGGTTTGGCCTAACGGTAAGGCGTTGGGCTGGTAAACAGAAGGGCCTCAGCTCAAATCCGCTTCGGCTCTCCCTTCTCTTCGAAAAGGTTGTGGTTTGTGGACACTGTCTTGTGACTTTGTCCCTCACAGTTAATGAAACAGTAAAATGGCTCTCATCTTAACGCAGGGGTCATTTTGGTGGTGACAGAGTAGCGATAGGTATATAATCTCCCTCTTCGCCCGTCCCTAATAAGCCTTATGGTTTCTGTGGACAAAAAGCACCAGGAAAGAAGAAATATCGTGATGTTAGCCTGCTGAACTGTGCACAGTAAGGGTAAGTAAGTAGTTGGTGTTTTACGCCCAGTCAACCTTCGTTAGATTCGTTTAATGCCGAGTTAAATGTCCCCGGAGAGGTACTGGCAGGACCGAGATCCGGGTGGGTGGGTAGAGGGGTTGGGGGGGACTATAGCTAACGCTGCACTGCCACCACCACCTGTGAGCCGGTTTGGCCTAGCGGTAAGGCGTTAGGTTGAGAAGCGGAAGGACCTAGGTTCGATACCGCTTCGGCTCTCCTTTCTCTTCAAAAAAAGTTGTGGTTTGTGGACACTGTCCTGTGACTTTGTCCATCATTTCCTACTGAAACATTAAAATGGCTCTCATCGCTGCCCGTCTTAATGCAGGAATCATTCTGGTGGTGACAGTGTAGCGATAGGTATAATCTCCCTTCCCCCCACCTCCATACCCCCCCTTCTCCCCGTCCCTAATAAGCCTTATGGTTTCTGTGGACGTTAAGCACCATGTTTACTTACTTATTTACACCACCACCAGAATAAGTTCAAAGAGGGCCCATTTTAACGCTTCATTAATTGTGAAGGTCAAAGATACAAGACAGTGTGCACATAAACCACAACTTTTGAAGAGAAAGGAGAGCCGTAGCGGGAGACAGGCTAACTATCGTGCTGTCGCTCAGCGTATAAATTTAATTCACCAGTTACACCATAGGCAACAGCCAACGGCTTTGAACTGGTGAATCATAGGCCAGCTGTGACTAGTCAGGCGCCTGTGAACCACACTTCCTCACAGCCTGGAAAGAATGATGTGACACATGACAGATCTCGCGTCCGGACAGACACTAGAAAACCACACCCTTGAAGCTGCACATAATATGATATATGAGGCTCCACCAAAATACAGTTCGTATTGCGGGTCAAAGATGTGGGTCAAAGATTTAGTAGTGACAGTTTCAGTCTTCAGAGCTCAGGAGCTGTACCAGCATGTGAGGTTGTGACAGTCGAGGTGGCCGTCCCGGGGGTCCCCGTCCCTGACAGCCCCGTCTCTGTGGACGTAAAGCAACATTGAACTTGAACTCGCGAGTGTATCAGAGCTCAGGAGCTGTGTGAAAGTCGAGGTGGCCGTCCTGGGCCCCCCGTCCCTAATAGTCCTTAATGTGGTCTCTGTGGACGTAATGCAACGTTGCACACGACTCGCTATTTCAGAGCTTAGGAGCTGTGTGAAAGTCGAGGTGGCCGTCCTGGGCTCCCCGTCCCTAATAGTCCTACGGTCTCTGTAGACACAAAGCCATGATGATGATGAAGTGATGCTTTATGTCCTCAGATGTCAGTTGACATATTAGGGACAAGTTGTGACCAACGCCGAAGCACGGTGCAATAAATCTTTACGTCCACGGAAACCAGAAGGCTCGTTAGGACGGACAGTCCAGGACGTCCACCTCGACTCTCACACAGCTCCTGAACCATGGTAAAGCCATGGACAGGTCTACGTATATGTAGTGAGCCGGTTTGGCCTACGGTAAGGCAGTTAGGCTGGTAAGCAGAGGGACCTCGGTTCGAATCTACTTCGGCTCTCCTTTCACTTCTAAAGTTGTGGTCTGTGGACACTGTCTTGTGACTTTGTCCCTCGCAATTATGAAACATTAAAATGGCTCTCATCGCTGCCCACCTTAATGCAGAAATAATTCTGGTGGTGACATTGTAGCGATAGGTATCAGTATAATCCCCCTCTCCCCCACCTCCATACCCCCTTCTCCCCGCCCCTAATAAGCATGGATCAAACTCCAAGCACCGGTTTACGACATCCTTCCTTCAACCACTGCCGTATTTAGTTACGCCATAGGGTCCAGAAAACTGTCAGCTAACGAGCAGTTTTTTGTTGGTGCTCAAACAGTAGTAAGTTTGTTACAAACAACTCAAATAAAACAAGGCGTGTCATTTATAGCCGCCAACAAAGTTTACACAAGCACAAATAAAACCACAATCGTTTGAATCGAGACGGAACTCTTTTTTTTTTGTTACCCGGGGTGGATGAGTCTCATGTTTACGTGCGTGCTTTGGCGCTAGGTTGCGTCTACAGTCATATTAGTACCCGAACTTTTCGGAGGGCGCTGACCGCGTCGCTGGACAGCTGCGCGGAGATAAAGAGTGCCCCTTCAGTGGCGTAACTAAATCTGGCAGAGTTTGGAGGAAGGTGCCGGAAAGCGATGCTCGGAGTGTGCACATGGATGGGTGACCGTTACATGCTGGGCCACCTCTGACGCCCTAGCCGTCAGGGATTTTTCCGGAGTCAAATTCTTATACACGCCCTAGCCCGTCAGGGATTTTTCCGGAGTCAAATTCTTATACACGCCCTAGCCCGTCAGGGATTTTTCCGGAGTCAAATTCTTATACACGCCCTAGCCCGTCAGGGATTTTTCCGGAGTCAAATTCTTATACACGCCCTAGCCCGTCAGGGATTTTTCCGGAGTCAAATTCTTATACACGCCCTAGCCCGTCAGGGATTTTTCCGGAGTCAAATTCTGAGCATAGTAATTTATATATATCCTTGGGATGATACTACAAATCGCGGTCCTCCGTGTGTCTACGCATACAAAAAAGATGACATATGCACGTTAAAGATTCTTAGTCCATGCCGTGGATTGCTGAAAGATTAAAATAACCCAGCGTGCACTGACAAGTTTCGGCAGTCTTCAAAATGTTGAAGCTGGATACTAAACGGAAGAATAAGAACACACGATGGTCATGTCACGCTGTCAGGGTTCCAGGCGAGATCAAAAGATCAAGAGATCTTAGAGGAGGGAGGTGGAGCTGGACCCTCAACTTAGCCCAGAAGAGATCATGAGTAGGGAAGTGGAGCTGGGCTAAGAAAGCTGGACTTCCTTTGCTTGAGTTGTCCAAGTTGTTCGTCAACAGCAGTGCAACGGACATTGTCTTTGTGACTCTGGCCAAGCACAGCAGTTGAAACAGCAATCGCGCAGTGCACAAGTCGCTGGGCAATGGCGAGGGGACATCGCCCTAACACTTCCATTGTTCTGGCGGCGGTCCACGGTCTCTCCTGTCTTTTTCGGGCGGTTTCCGCGGCCGAGCCTTCACTCTGTCGTCCGTCCCCTTCCCATTCTGTCCCCGTCCCTAATAGGCCATCTCGCCTCCGTGGACGTAAAGCACCAAGAAAGAAGAAGTCACGCTGTAACGCTCGTGGTCCGTCATTCCTAAGGAAGGTTCGTGAGATGATGTTACCGAGGTAACCGAGATCAAAAACGAGACTAGCTTGGAAGTGTGTAGGTTAACATGCACATCCAGACAAGAGAAGGGGCGCGGGGTGGGTGGGTGAGAAGACAGACTCAGTTTGGTATTGTTGTTGTTGAAGAGTATCGATCATTTACTAATTGTTATATCTGAGCGCATACGAGCGCATGATGCATGCTTCTTTTCCCCCCCAGATGGATTCCCCTTTAACACAGTTACAGACTACTGGGCAATTTCCGCAATGGATTTATAAAGTTGTCTTGTAGCTTGTATCACAAAATGGCAGCACTCAAGGTCGCGTTTTCAAACGTGGATTTTGAAGAATTAGGACGAGAAATCGAGAGAAAAACTGCCGCGTGTGTCTGCTCTCAGCAATGCTAGTAACTGCAAGCGTATTTTTAGATGATTCGAAATGACGTCCATGAAATGGAGGTTTCAAATTCATGTGATACAGTACACGGCTAATTTATCCTTCGATTCCTACGAAAAAAATCCCCATCCCCATTTTTTAAATAAAAAATAAAAATAATAATCCATTTTTGAGGTATTCCTATAGCGGCTGACAGGACGTAAAAATCCAAGAATTAACTAATAATAATAATAATAATAATGTAATCTATCATGCGCTCATCAACGCCCTGAGCGCTCACATGATACATATTAACCTAAATATGATATCCTATACACATGTAGAGCATAGTCCTACCAAAACAATTTACATAAAGTATTATACAAAAGAAAAAGAAAAAAGAAAAAAAGAGAACTACCAAACACACACACACACACACACACACACACACACACACACCCACACACACCACCACCCCCCCCCCCACCCCCACACACAATGACTGTAGCAGAAAATGGGTACTGATGTTAGTTAGGATGGAAATACTGGGAGAAGAGGAAGGTTTTCAGTTTGGCTTTAAAAGATGACAGGGTTGAGCAATGTCTAAAGCCCGTTCTTAATTGGGCGAATGTTTCTTCGCGACCCTAGTTGGAAGTATTCGGCGAAGCTAGTTGGTTCTTAATTGGCGAACTTTTCTTCGCGAACCTAGTTGGAAGTATTCGTCGAAGCTATATTCGGGGTCCAAAAAGCTTCGCTCAACGCTCATAGTTCAGGAACTGTGTGAGAGTCGAGGTGGCCGTCCTGGGCTGTCCGTCCTAACGAGCCTTCTGGTTTCCGTGGACGTAAAGAATTACTGAATCGTGCTTAGGCATTGGTTACAACTTGTCCCTAATATGTCAACTGACATCTGAGGACATTAAGCATCACTTCATCATCACCATCATCATCATCTTCGCTCAACATGTTCTGGGAACATTCGCCCTATTCGACGATCATTGCCTCTGATTGGCTGAGAGCAGAGCTCTCCTGTGGATGAAGAAAAAATAAAAATAAAAATGGATGACGGTGTCGCTAGGTTCTTCACTCGCTTCGGGGGAATTTGTTTATTTGTTGACTGGTGGGAGGCGCAGCCTTGTCTCGGAGACTCAGAATGAGATAGTAGTTAGTTAAATTACCCTGTGAGGGATGATTAAAGCATATTGACTTGACTTGACTTGACTTTAGCCTACATTTTCGATCATGCTGTCTGCTGCGCGTCTGCCGCAAGTTCGGGCCGAAGCTTGCATCTCATTACAAGCCAGTTGAGAACGAAGTAAATTCGTCGAACTGTCCGAACCATGTTCGGCGAACTAAAAGTTCAATTAAGAAACGAATCATAGTTCGTCGAACTGTCTGAAGTATGTTCGGCGAACAAACATTCGCCCAGTTAAGATCTTGTGGGAGTGAATTTCAAATGTGGGGTCCAAAGCAAGAGAAGGTGCGAAAGCCACGAAACTCCATTCTTATCGCGGCAGGGCCCATGGTGCATGCCTTTTTCATTTGGATTCACCTTTAGCAAAGTCCCGTTCAGTCTCCCTTCCCCGCTCACGTCTTGCTGCGTCCCATTTTTGAATTATTGTTTTTTGGAGGGGGGCTAGGGAAAGGGAAGGGGGGGGGAGGGGAGCTTCTTTCAATGTAACTGACACCGCAGGCGAAACTCCACATCATGTCGCTCCTCGAGATGACTGCACGGCTCAAAAATGAAAAGAGTCACGAGCAAACATACATCATTTGGGGGCCAAATTGACCCCGGAATTAAAACTGTGTGCTCTGCTTTCCTGCAGCTCATGCAATGATAATATTGCGAACTCCTCAGAACACGTGTTCTGTGTGTGTGTGTGTGTGTTTTGCAAAACAACAAAAGGATGTATAATAATGCTATAATAATACCTGCTGGGGTACTATACAGTGTAACACGTTACCGTTTTACCGACACAGCTTCAGTTCTGTTCAAGTTGGTATCTACACCAGGGAAAGCTCACATGCGCTTAACTAGTCTAGTGGAAGTTTCTCCCAGCGTTATTGCCAGGATGATTTTAAACCTTTTTATTCTCTCTCTCCCTCTCTGTCTCTCTCCTATAGTATCAGCTTTCAAATCTCGTTTTTGTTTGTCCTCATGGGTATTTCTGCTTTCGGCAATGCTATTTGCAAGCACATTTTTAGGTGTGATTGGAAATGTTGACGTCCAACGAAGGGGGTGGGTGGCTTGGGGGAGGGGGCAGAATTCATGTGACGCAATACGCGGCTAAATGTATCCTTCGATTCCTTTTTAAGCAAGGTCGACAATAGTTCTTGTGGCAAGCGTGTCAGTGTTTTCACACGCACGCACGCATGCGCGCGCACGTACACACACACACACACAAACACTACGTGCACAGCGAGCAACACGAAGTCGCAGAAGAAAAAACAACAACAAAACAAACAAAAAAACTGTACTGTACGCTTTTATTCTCTGTTGAAAACCCTGGAACAAACAATATACAAAATAAACATCACATATCTCTCAAATGGGTTCCGTAACACGCCAAAAATGTTCTTTTTAGCACAGAGGAGCCTTTCGAGTAATATAACAAAACGCATCGGGCCTGTGTGATCAAGTGACTCTTCACGAGAGCGCATTACAACAAACATTTCTATTCACTTCTACACACGAACAGAGGAAAACGAACAAGTTGTGTCTGCTCTATCACGTTCAACTTCTTAATCCTATAAACCGTAATTTGTCATAATGCAGTCGTCGTGTTCACTGACCACAAGACTGCCACTCATCAATGCCGGCACTAGAACGATGGTGGTAATGAACGAAACACGCAAGAAGAAGAATACAACAGGTGCATTTCATAATTATGCACAAGACGGGCGGTTATTTCATATGCTTTTTACTTCTGACAAGACCAGTCAACGTATTTCAAACGATTACACAATGAATATCTTCATGAAATCACCAACAATGAAAGAAAGCAACAAGGACAGATTTATTTTCCCCCAACTTTCATTGCTGTTGTTTTGCTGAACTGATTAAAAATGTTTTTGCCCAAATGGTCATCTACAACAAAATCCGCCCCCCCCCCCCCAAAAAAAAAGAAAAAGAAAAAAAGAAGAAGGTAAAATCACCACGATTTCGTCATAAACGGCATGAAGAACATCGTAGGCCTAGCAAGTGTAAGTCATTCAAACGAAAGGCACCAGTCTTGAACAACGGACATCGATTTTAAAGAAAGGTGCAGCTGTCCCGAACAACTGAGAGAAAAAGAAAAAAAAGTCCAAAGAAAGGTACATTTTGTCCTGAACAGACACCGATTTCGACTAAAGGTACACCTGTCCTAATGTATAGACACCGACTTAAAAAGAAAACTGCACCGTATTAAAATAAACTGTGTCAGTTTCGGACCATGTTAAGCTATCGCTCTGGCTCTTAGCTCCACGCCGAGTTGTTTCTTTGCGGTGTATGCCGATGAACGTCCTCCTTTCTGTGAAAGTGAGAAACAGAGCGAAACTTAAGAGAGAGAGAGAGAGAGAGAGAGAGAAGGGGGGCGGGCAGCGATAAAGGAGAGAGAGAGTGGGGGAGAGAGAGAGAGAGAATATGCAGCTGGTAACATAAAGCGTTCCATTGAAACTGCGATTGAAAAGTTGCGTCACTGACCTCTAATTTACGCCACGGTGTCACAGCACAACAAACAAAAGACTCCCCCCCATAAAAATCTCACCTCTGCAATAGCAACTTCCGGAACATCCACCCCCTCACATAGAGGGTTTCCTCTAAAAAACACACCAGTGACACCAGAGATCACATTCACAAGCGATCTATTGCAGAAATTTCCCCTTCAAGACTGCAGACAATGATGCTGTGACAGTTGCACGAGAGCACGCGCAAATGAGAGAGAGAGAGAGAGAAGAGAGAGAGAGAGAGAGAGAGAGAGAGAGAGAGAGAGAGAGAGAGAGAGAGAGGATGTTACTGAAATAACATGCGCGCGAAAGTGAGAAGCGAGGCCAGCACCAGGAACAGAACAAGCACTGTACCATAATCGTCTTGACCAAAACGATGCCGATTTTCGACTTATCCGTCGGCAATCATTTGATCTGCCCTATATCGATTTTTCGTCGAGAACTGGCCATTGGACGTCAACATTAAATCCAACTTGTTACGGTGGTAGCGGGGCCAAGACGAAGGGGAGAGGCCGAGGAGAACTAGGGTGGAAACGAACATAGGGCAGGTGAATGGTAGTATGAAATAGTACGATTAACAACTCAGCACCATGCCATCCACATCAGTGCAAAGAAGAAAACGAATGGGGTGGGGATGAACAAGAAGAAGAAAAGTAGGGAGAGGTAGAGGCGATGAGGAAGAGGAGGTGGAGAGGATGAAGACGAAGAAGGAGGGGTGGGGGGTGGGGGGTGGTGAAGAACGGGAGGTGAGGGGGGGCGGGGGGAGAAGAAGAGCAGGATGGAAGAGGGCATGAAGCAGATGCGGGGGGAGGGGGGGGAAGAGCAGGGAGAGAGAGAGAGAGAGAGAGAGAGAGAGAGAGAGAGAGAGAGAGAGAGATCTAGGTGTTTTATGCCCAGCCAACCGTTCTCAAAGGGAGAGAGAGAGGGGGAGGAAGAAGAGATGCAGGAAGAGGGGGAGGGGACGAAGAAGAGGGGCGGAAGATAAACAGAGTAGAAGAAGGAGGGGGGGGGGGAACATGAACGACTGCTAGCGTTCTAAGCACTGAGCGTTCTTCCAAGCACTGAGCAACAACTCAACAAAGCAGAAGATAAGTCATCTCATTTTTCATCGTTTTTAACCGTTTAACTGTCGTTTAAGTGTCGTTTTGTCGCTTGACGAAGGGGATTACCCCGGAAAATGTGCAGACTGTGTCTCTGACATAATAATTAAGCGTTCTTTTGTGCTCAGGAGAAGGAACATGAGAACAGGAGGAGCAGCAGGAGGAGATGAACGGGCAGGAGAAAGAAAGAAGAAGAAGAAGAAGAAAGAAGAAGAAGAAGAAGAAGAAGAAGAAGAAGGAGGAGGAGAAGAAGGAGGAGAAGAAGAAGAAGAAGAACGGACGAGGAGGTGTGAACAAACCATTCACAGATCATTCCTGCGGACCTGGAAACGAACAGCTGTCCTGGCAACCGTTCTCTCTTGGCCCTAACCCTTGGTAACACCGGCTGAGCTGAGGCATCTACTTAGTTTCGGACTACAGACACAAATTCGGATTTGGTCCTCCGTGTACATGGCACGATGGCTAGAGAACAGAGTGATTATGAGCATGGAAGCGAAGGCTGTGCAGCTGTGTTGTGAAGTACCCCCCCAAAAAAAAACCCCGGGAAAAACCTATACAATGCGATAAAAAAAAAAAAAAAAAAAAATCTTTTTCAGAAGATCACATAGGTATATAACTATATATATAGCTTTCAAAACAGAAGACACAAGAGGAAACAAACCTGAAATGGGTGTATCAATCATGGATTATATATATGTACACTGTACACAAATGAATGGTATGATTAATGAAAGAAGCACGCATGTTTCAACGACACATTCGTAACAAAATCCACCGAGTTTAATTGCAAGCAGTTTTTCTTTAATAATTATGTTTTATCGAGAAGTGTTGTTTCAGAAGACACGTCAAACTTCAAGTATTATTGAATAAACAATAGCAGATATAGGGTAACACAAATCAATATTTACACCCGTTCAAAATCGTTAGCCCCAGGGGAGCTCTCGCTGGCCAAGCGGGTATTTTCGTCACATTAAAATATTCAGCTTTAATTAACAGTTCATGGGTAATAGAAGTAATTCCGTCTGGGCGCTACAATACAAGAAGACAAATGTCTGCCTTCATAAACAGAGAGAGAGAGAGAGAGAGAGAGAGAGGAAAAAGAAATTTCTAAATCAGAAACAGCTGACACAATATGATAGGAAGGTGAAAAAGACAAGAGGGAGAGGCCATTTTGATGATTAAACAACAATTCTTACAAATCTTTGGTTACCATTTTGCATTTGATATTACACAAAACATGTGCCCCAGTAACTGTCATAATATTCGGACTATTCTCATTTGACAAATTAGTCAGTCAACTTCTAGGCCTAGCCAAGTTTACACATTTTTCAAGACTTCCAGCACTACTGTTTGTGTCACCTCCTTTCAATAATTTCATTGTCATTAATCAGATTCATCACTATATATACATACATCAAAAACATGTCAGAAAGAAATGCTTTCTTGTATAGTAACAGTGACAGTCTGCTAGTCAAGAAAACAACATTAAAGGAAGAAAACATTAAAAAGGAACAAATGAGTAATTTGTGTACCAAACAACCCCCATTTGAAAACATCATGTATACAGTCTCGTTCTGCATGAAATGTGCGGATTTTCAAGCATCCTATTAAAAGCCCTCCCCACTGCCATTCTGTTCGTGCATACCAGTGGTGATAACTTGAATTTTCTTATATAATATAAGTCTGTGCAAAAAAAACAGCCCACATATAAAAAAATCAACAAAAAAAAAAATCATATACAAATTATAATATCTACAAGAACGAACAAAGTCTGCCATCTTACAGGGCAAAATACCCCACCCCTGTGTGCCTGGATACTTCAAGTCACAGTGAATATACTTTGTCTGCACTTGGCCTGGTTATTAATATAGCAATACATCAACACACCTAGTTTGGTTGCAAAGAGATCAGTAGTACGCAAAATACATGACAGGTGTATTTCAAGGAACTTTTGAACCTTCACTGTGATCCTGACCTCAAACATAGTAATCCACTTTTTACAAAAGACTCAGATTTATGATATGCCATCAAACTAGTGTGGATGTAAAAGGATTAGCAGTTCAGAAGATGTAGCAGAAACAGTTACATGTTAATTAGATTCGCCCTCACTGTGACCTTGAATCTGAAGGCAGCAGGGCATTCTTTTTGCATGACACCTGGCTCATGATGATGTATTACCGTATAAGTTCTGTTACAAAATGTTCCATAGTTCGGACGATATTGTCACAGTTCAGAGGATACTGTCTGGACAAACATGATTAGAAATATTTCACCTTTGTTGTGACCTTGACCTTGAACAGTTCCGATCTTTTCAGAAGGTACTCTAACTTATGATGATGTACCATCAAACGAAGTTTGGCTGCAAAAGGAGAAGTAGTTCAAAAGATATAGAAAGTCAAATTCTGAGTCAGCATGAATCCTCACTGTGACCTTGAAGACAGCGCCCAACTTTTCTAGCTCATGACATGCACTACCATACCAAGTTTGGTAACATACCCTCTGCACAAACACCTGTTGACACGAATACTTTAAATCCAATATATATCCCCCAACTTTGTTACTAATGTTAGGGTGCTTTAAAAAAATAAAAATAAAATAAAAAACAGCTTCTTGTGCGTACAATAAACTTGAATCATGTACAGTAAGAATGACAGTGTTATAAGTTTATCCAGTTTGGTTGCTGAATGTTTGGTTATGATAGGTTGTATGTTGAACTTCAAACATATTCCCACACATTACATTTAGACTAGAGGGTTTCTATCACTGAGAAAACAAGACTTTTCTGTACCTTTCTACTAAACCTCATATATGAAAAACAGACAGAATGTGGAGGCCTAGATGACAACAATCACTCGATAACATACAAAATATCTGGCGCTAACCTACCACTTGCTAGAAGTAAGCTACAGGGGTCTTATTTAGTTATTATTACCCAACAGATTCTGGGGTTAAAAATCACCTTCTATCTCCAGACTCATTTCCAACTCCTTGGGTCAGCTGGATTTTTTTCCTCTTTACATAATTTTCAATGAAATCCTAACCATGTGGTCCTTACTTTATGTAAATATTCATATGTATACACATGCTTGACTCCTACAGTTCAGCTTAAGTCAATCTCTGGACAGAAACACCCTCATACCGAACCCAACCCCCCTCCCCAACCCATCTCTACCTGTGGCCCTCCCAAGCACTCCTCTCCTCCCATCCCCTGGAAAAAATCACCAACCCCAACAACAAAATAAACATGACCCCCCCTCACCCCCCCTAGAAGCAAGCACATTTCGGCGGGAATTTGAAAACAATGAAATTAAGACCAGTAATTCAGTTTGATCACATTTTTCATCATCTTCATGTAAAGTGTAATGGCAGTTTGCCTGTCACTCATGAACAGCATTTTTTTGGGGAAGTAAGCTGCACTTTTCACAGTCCTCTTTAAATGAAAGTTTTTTGTAATTCCTTTTTGTTTTGTTTTTTGTAATTCAATGCAATAAATTTGTTTTACATATATATTTGCCTTTCTTTTCTTGAAAATCTGTCAACTAATCTAATATAGACTGAGGAACCATACAACCAAGAGCCAAAAGATCAGCTCCCTAAAAAGTTCACTTACACTGTGTGCGCTCTTTCTCAAACCGATCACAAAAGTTACTCTTTGAAATTTCTTTTGGTGTTAATTATCAACAAACTGACACTGTGACAGTAAATTGCTTATCACAAACATACAATGCCAAGAGGAAACTTTCATGACAACTTTTAATGTTTAAAAATAATAATATATGTATTCTATTGGGGGTGTACTGTTGTAACTAATACAATTGTCTGTTTCAATATCACCACTGCTGTGTTTGTATACTTAATATTATAAATAATAACATTTCTTACAAGCCTGAGAGTGCTTTCAAAATGGAAACACAGTAACTGTAACAGTGTAGGTCTTGCACGGAGAGTGATAACAGTGCTATTTACATGGAATACTATTCATGTTAACTGAGAAGTGAACATTTGTTCAACTTTGCAACTTATGCAAGTTCGCAAGAAAAATACACCAAAAACCATGAATGAAATGTGTTGTATGTGAAGTTCTGATACATCACTGAGTTTTTAGAATTTCATATAATAATATATTCAAGAAACAGAGAGATTGTGATAACATTAGTAATAGTAATACCTAAATAGTAAATTCATAATTATGACTTGAAAATCACTGAAATCACAGAAAAGCTGCACAAGTTGTTTAAATGTATTTTATGGACTGCAATACTGAAAGTTAATTGTATTAACATAATAACAATTTACACCTTGTGCAGTTTTTCAGCGGCACCAATGATAAATTGCACACAGAACAGTGTCATTTACTAATTATGCATAAGAATAGAAGGACGTTGGATGCTGGTTTTTGATTATCCCACATGACCTGTGCCTATTACAGTATTAACCTACACATCATATGATAATTATTCATATTATTATTTTTCAGACCAGTCGACATTATTATTATTCTCATTGGTAATACTAGTGGTTTGAGTCAAGGTACTTGCTATTTCCTCATCTGTGGCTGAATACAAGTGGTAGACATGTATTTTCCACTAACTAAAATTTCGTAGAAAGTATCAGTATCTACACCGATTATTTTAATGTATACAATTTCAGCAATTTTTTACCATGGAGGCATTGTTCTGTCATGCGTGCACACACACATGCATGTATGCATGTGCATACTTGTCTGTCTGTGTGCATGTTTTTCCTGTTTTATTCAAGTTTTGCTAATTTAAAAAAAAGACTTACAGAACTAGCCTCCGAGTGTGACCCAAGAAATTAAAGTGGCAGTTACACACTGCTAAAAAAAAAATGGTTATGTATAAGACAAACTTCCAGTTCCAACTATGACTAAATTAGTTACTAGAAAGTGATTCAAGTATCTCTATTCAGGCTAAAATACAAACTTCCAGTTCCAACCATGATTAAATTAATTGCTAGAAGTAGAAAGTGATTCAAGTATTCCTATTTTGGCTATTGTATACTTTCCTGGTAATGTGGTACTGCTACTAGTGGTAGCATTTCAGTTTTATGAACAACCAGCTGAAACGAGTGAAAGCAAAGGTCACTGTACCTTTCTTTACCAGGTGTCTTTAAAGTTTCATTGCAGCTTGTTTTTTTCCATTCAAGGTATGTTTCTATCCATTTTAGTTTTGACTGCCATGTTAAGACAAACCTCCGTTCATCAAGATGGGCAGTGAGTTGTAAATGCAATATAAAGAACACATCTTTTGAAGAAACCCCAATACTTTTGTGGACATAAAATCTGTCTTCTGTCGGATTCAAGAAAGCAGACCCCAAAAGAAAAAGCACTATGGATCCTAATGATACTTTGAATAGTCTAAAACTGTAAAACTAAAAGGGGGGAAAAAAAGAGAAAAAAAAGAAAGAAATTGCTGCTGACTTTTAAAAGGTACTTTTGGATAAATTTAACAACTGACATTTGAATTTGTTGAAAACAGTTGAGCACTGACATTTCTGACTCACATTCTTTGTACTACATCATGAAAAAGGTCAGTGTGTAACTGTAAGGCAGACATGTCTATTATGTCATGAGGGCTTTTCATCGCTATGTAGCAAGCCAACATGGCTGTGCCCCAAGAAGATCAGATCTGAGGCAAACAAGTGCTTGTGTTGTATTTATAAATATTGCCAGCACCATCATATCAAGCTTTTAATTAGTTAAGTACTGGTAGTTAGTTACTGGTTTCAAGTGCCCAGTCAAGCTTACGGGTCATATCAGGGTGAACCGAACTTGTAAAATAATGGAGAGACTGTCAATGTTTTCAGGCTAACTTGTGTCTTCATTTGGGGTTCCCTAACTCGTTTCAGTTCAAACCTCATGCTGTTCAACTGTATATCATTTACAACACTACAGCTGAAAGCAATGTGTATAAAAAAGCAGGTCTGCTGGACCATCCCCTATGATCCAGTCTCCAGCCACCTTTTGCCCTCAACTTCCCAAACTGTGTTCTGTGAACTTCATGAACTTAAGTAGTGATCTAATAAGAAATACGAACTTGACACATGGATCAAACAACACTTATTTTCAAAATCAAATGCATCTAAAACAAAAACAAAGCACACACGAAAATCCCCACAAGCTAACTTGATATGCCCGCCTGTGTATGGCATGTTGACTGAAGTTTTTGTTGAGTACAAACTTTGTAACAAAGCCATAAACTGATAAAGCAAGCACAAATCAGCAGTGCTAGATAATAAAAATGAATCAACTCCATAGTCATCACATGATCATGATAAATGTCTCTTCTTAACAACATAACTTCAATCTTGAAGCCAGTGTCAAAAGCGGTCCAGTGTAAAACACTGGTCCAAAACTTGCACTCACTCAGTCAACCCTCATGTCATGACACAAATGCTCTTGTCTACAGTGACTTCACCATGAATGATGCTGCCCTATTTATAACTTGTCAAAAGTTGACAATCAGTGAAACATGAAGTCCAAGTCCAGTGTCAATGATAAAGCTGTTCTTATCATCACATATTACTGCCAACGGACTACGTATGCCCCTACATAAACAATAAAGCATCAAGTGTATCATTTATTGTGGGTTTTTCTCCTTTTCTTTCATTTTCAATCATTTCACCTTCATCAACAAGTCAAGAAAATATATCAGCACAACACACTGCCTCCAGTTCACCTCAGGTAGTTGTACAGCACAATATTGAATCAAACAAATGCTGACGAGACCAGACAGAAGCAGCACTGTCTGACTGTAAAATTCAGCAATAAAACAGCACGTCACACAATATATTCACAAACACATACCAGTACCACATGCTGCACAAGAACAAATCCACAAAAAAAAATGTGTAATCACAAATTGTTATCATCAGTTCTTCGTCTTTAAAACAATTATGAAGAAACAAGTCATTGTAGTAGTCTGAAGATTATTGTGAGAAGCACTGCTCAGGAAGAGGCGCTTACTTCCACTGTGGTCAATGTACGATATTTTGGCTGGCAGCAGAGGTAGGACCATTGATGACGTTGTCAAAGTTAAAGTCCAGGTTCCCCTCCAGACTGAGCTCTTGCTTAATTACCTGGTCCATGTCATAGTCAACGGATATTAAGGAATCCATGTCTATATCCAGTGGCACATTGTTGTTGATGCCGCCACTGGTCTGGTTGCTGCCGGATGAAATGGCATTGTTCACAACCCCACAGCCTGTGCTACCCGTTTCACCCAGGAAGTTGTTGCCCGACTGAGACATGCGCAGCTGCTGCTGCTGCTGCTGCTGCTGTTGTTGTTGTTGTTGTTGTTGTTGTTGTTGTTGTTGTTGTTGTTGCTGCTGCTGCTGCTGTTGCTGCTGCTGTAATTGCTGCTGCTGAATCTGGTGGTGGGGTGAGAGGCCTAGGTTCAGCATGTTGGTGTTGACAGTGCCGGAGCTGGCAGTGGAGGCAGCAGTGGGGTTCATCCCCAGGGTGAACTGGGTGGTGGTGGTGGGCTGGCCATACGCCATGGGGCTGCGGGTCAAGGCGTTGCGCAGGATGGAGGCGTTGGTGGCGGCCTGCTGTATGGCAGCCTGCTGCTGGGCCTGCACCGAAGGGCTGGTGCGCTGGGCCGGGGAGCCTAGCAAAGCCCGCGTCTGCTGCGGCGACAGCTGGCAGTTGAGGGGACTCATCCCCTGCTGGGGGCTGGAGCGGCGAGCCTGAGGGCTGAGGCGCTGCGCAAACGCCTGTGGGTTGGGGCTGCTCTGCTGAGATCTCTCGGGAGAGTTGATCTGCTGCTGCTGGGTGTTGATGGACAGCTGGGTCGGGCTGTTCATGTGATCCATGACAGAATCGGTGAACATCTCTGCGGGCTGACTGAAGGCGCTGTTCAGACTGCGGTGGAGGTTGGGGTAGCTACTGTTGGAGAAGGCCGAGTGTTCCAAGGCGGTTGTCAGCTGGGTGGGCTGCTGGGGCGAGGTGGTGTTGGGGCTGCGCTCTGGGTACGGAGGAGGTGCTGGCAGGTGGGAGAACTGATTGGCCTCACTCAGGCCATCGTTCAGGCCCAGAAAGCCCTGTGGGGACTGGTTGAAGTCCTGACCCACTCCGTTGGGGAGGTAGGCATCTGAGCTGATGCCATTCACCATGTTCATGCTCTCCTGACCAGACAGCTTCATGCCCCCCACCAAAGAGTCCACTAGCTCTGAGAAGTTCTCTGAGCCCTGGTACATCCCTTGCGAACCGTCCGCTTCGGTTTCCGCACCCCACGGAATAGGGGACATGGGTGGAACCTGGTTGTCATGGAGATCAGGCTCGACACCAGCGTGGATGGGAGACAGACGACCGCAGCTGCTGGCATTGGAACTGGTGCGAGGCCGGAAATCACCAAATCCCAATGTGTCCAAATAATCCTCACTACCAAGGGGGCTGCCACCATTCTCTAAAGCCGCCCTCAGCGCCTCCACTTTCTTCTTGACTCTTCCACGTTTCTTCTCATAGCTTTTGGTCTCCATGCTGCCTGCTCTGCGACGAGGTGCCTTGCCAGGTTTGGCATCCGGGTTGATGACCCACCAGGAACTTTTGCCAGTGCCCTCATTTTGAATGCGCATGAAGCGGCTGTGAAGGGATAGATTGTGTCGAATGGAATTCTGCACAACACACAGAAACGTCAAATTAAACCAAGAAAAAAAGAAGAAGAAAATGTGTAAATTAAAAATGTAACAATGCATACATGTAAATTTCACATAAATGTATGAGTCCATGCATGCAAAACATTACCGGATTATAGATCAAAACCTATGCACACTCTGTCTGAGTATTCCTCAAACTGCTCGGAAACTGAAACAGCGAAAGGACTAAAACTACTTAAGACTAAGAGTATCACCAGTACATCTAAGGTCAAGGGTAAGAGTGTAAGTAAGACCACACAGATCATTGGCCAAGCTTAAGCGGGAAATTTTATCCTGAAGCACTCAAGCCGTGAAGTGTATCACAATTATTAAGTACCATAACAGGGTTGGGCTACTGACTCAGTGAGCAATTTAACTCATTCCCCATCCTTTTTCACCATGTCCTTGACAAGAGCTTCCCAGAGCCTATGGCTATAGTATAGGGCATCAGTTAGCATTTCCTGTTTTTTCTCTCCATTCAATACATGACAAAAAAGCAGTGTCCCCATGTGACAAGGATGCTGTATGGTCAAAGCAATGCTGGGCCTGATCTGCACATCTATATCATTATTAATTTTGAAGAAAGTTGAAATTTCTGTAACACTGGTTTATTTGCTCCCCAGCTTCTCCTTTTGTAGTGTCCATCTTCAACATTATGAGGACCGAGTCTGACATTTTTAGCGCATGCTGGGTTATTTTAGTGTTTCCATAATCCACAAAACTCTGACGTGGACCACATGATTTTTACGTTGGGAATGTGATCTTTTTTGCATGGTATAAACACAGGGACCTCAAGTCTCATCCAAAGGACTTTTGGAGAGGCATTTGTGTTTACCTTTGTGCAATCTCCTGGATTCCAGATTTGATGCTATGGTGGTCTGTTAAAGTATTTGTGAACACAAAAAATGGGGAGCCCTGACATAAACAATGTATTCTCAAATGTGGTTAAATTGCAATGCTCCTGTCTTGACTACAGTGTGTGTGTACATACTGTATACATGTGTTGTTCTTGTTTTTGCCCCCCCCCCCCCCCCCCCAACACACACTCATCCAAAACAAAAACAAACAAAACCCCAAAACAAAAAGCAAACATGCACACACAAAGATACCTGTTACTCAGCTTTAAAATATTTTGAAATTGGTGAAAGTATCCATAATATAAATTACAAGCCAGTGGTGAGTGCACACCCTAGAACTTAGAAAAAGAATGTGAAAAATGAGGAGCTCTGATTTAACCAACACAAATTCTCGTTGGCATTCTAGTTCCTACTTTCAACTAAGGCTGTATATTCTACAGTGGTGCTTATGGTGCTGGTACTGTGGTAGTGAAAGGGTTAATACGACCCAACCAGCAGAACCAGAAGGGCGAGGATCTGGGGCAGTGCCAACCACTGGTGTTGGGCATTAGACTGAATGCAGTTAATAAGGTAACAATGCCAAACTGACTGGGCTAGTTATGGTACTTGTATTTAAGTTGTAAGTAAATGATTGTGCAAGTCTGTATCACGCATTCATGCTGGTGTATGCGTCACTCCAACTAGTCCAGCTCCAAGTGCAGTTATCATAGCCAACCACCCTCTGGTCTCCACCACAGTACATTTGCAATATTTAGTCAGACCCAAATATACACCATCAAGTATCCTGTTCAGTTTGTGTACATGCACACACACATTCAGCGATTCACCACACAAAACTCCATCTTAGTACAATTGTACCAGTGCCACACATGTTGTTAAACACTGTACTAGCTCAACTGCCCCTCCAGTGCATAGCACTTTGCCAAGATTTCTTCAAATGAAAGTAACCACACACAGCACTTGGGTTTCTTGAAAGAAGTCACTTTCCAAGTTACTAACTAACTTAGTGCACAATTAAACCTTGAAGCTTCTGAGAATGAAGCTCTCACATGAGCACTGAATGCATTCATGTAAGATGCTACTATTGGTTCCTGCTAAAAATACTTCTAATCTAGAGGCTAGGCTAGTACAAAGCAGTTTTATCTCAAGTCATTAGGAAAAGTTGTGGCACAACTCCACAACTCTCAAACATTCATGAACTATCACAGCATTAGTATTATTTATAGTATTAATTGCAAACTAACTAAACATTTTTTCATTTAAGTTTTTAGCCTAAAGGAAGGCCCTTGAAAACTGGTTAAATCACTTCACCCACTGATTCTCTGACCATGTTAGTACTGTTACACAATCAGCAGCAGTTTGAACACTTCCTAACCACATCACTGAACATTATTACAGTGATCAGACATGGCAGTGCTAGTCAAAGTTTCTTGTTCTTAACTGAACTAGCCTTAAAGTTGAAACATGCCTTGACCAACAAGTAGAAGAGATCTACAATTTTGCTTTAAATTAAAACACTACCTGGGCTCTCATTTGTGAGCATTTGAAGGGGGTCTGTGGGACTTCTTGCTACAACTTTTTGAGGGTCCCTGGGCAATTCTAATGAGTCAAGTCTTTCAGTTTCATGAAACATTGGTCAAGCATACAGTGCTTTGCATATGATGCCCTTTGCCCCTTCTACAACTCAGTTCTGTGTTCAGTTCTGTCACTAGCGTCAGACAGTGTCACTTCAGTTGTACACTTTCAGGTATGCTGACTTATTATGGCAGTGATACTAATAAGTTTATTCAAACTCAAATGCCTTTTCTTGTAGTTCTCCATGTAAGCATTACTGTGGTGGTTGGCAGCCCTGCCAAAAAAATGTGTAGACCAGTTTTAGTAGCACTAGCGGCCATTTGCCTGTAGCAAAAGGATTTTTATGTAGCACAGTATGAATGCAAAATATGTGGCAATTTCAAACAGGAGACCATTTCAAAATATGCCTCTGAAACCATTTGAGTAACACTCTGAATCTGTGGAACAAATCAAAACCAAACAAAGAATTAAGGGGAAGAGCTGTGTCTTTTGTGGACTGCAAATGGAGAACAGGGGTAAAATTAATACAAACAGCTAGGGCTGATTCTGTAATTAAATGTGTATTATATAGCATTTAACTCAAAACTTAGATTGCCTCCCTTGGTGCCAGTTTGAACAAAAGAAAGAAAATTTTACTCAAGAAACTTCACGTATCTTTTTTCCCCTTCTTATTTTGAAACCTCAAAATCCACAACAAATTATTTTCAGGTTGGAAGCCTTCACAGTGACAGCCTGTATAAGGTCTCTGCTTGACCTTCAGTTTCTTTACATTTTTTTCTTTCTCTCCACACAATGAAGCTCTGTCATTGCTTGCTGGGTGAGCCGGTTTGGCCTAGCGGTACAGCAGTAGGCTAGTATTTAGTACTAGTAAGCAGAGGGACCTCAGTTTGAATCAGCTTCAGCTCTCCTTTCTCTTCTGTGAACACTGTCTTGTGACTTTGTCCTTCACAGTTAGGAGTTAATGAAACATTAAAATGGCTCTCATCTCATAAAATGGCTCAAGAGGGCATCTTAATGCAGGAGTCATTTTGGTGCTGACAGTGTAGCCATTGGTATAATAAATCTCCCTCCACCTCTGTACCTATCCCCCCCCCCCCCCCCCCCACAAGCCTTATGATTTCTGTGTACATCAAGCACCATGTTTACTTTGTTTGTTGCCTTGGTGTTCAATGTGTGCTGGTGTATTTGTGTTTCACTGATCATTGTAAACTAAGTGTGCAGTCCTATGTCTCTTGCGGTTTGGAAGACTGTGTACTTGTCAATAACAATCAGTGTAAGGTGTCTCAGACAGAAGTACAAAAATTGCCTGTACACTGCAACCTCAGAGGAAGGGTTCATTCATGTTCAGTCAGACAAGAGCAGGAGGTCTAGACTTAGAAAAAAGAAGGAGGGAAAAAATGGCTCTTTTTGTTTTTTAGTGCATCCTGTGGGACCCTCTCTAGGCCTAAGTCAGCAAGTGTAGGGCATCCTTTTCAGTTCTAGTGCACAAGGGATGCACATTTGTGCATTAATAGGAGCATCCTCTGGCTACTTTGTCATATTCAACTCCTACTGAGTCCTAACCTCAGTTTTGAAAGTAACAATTAGCAGAAGACTAAAACTGGTTGCATGTAGTATACATGTATTACATGAGTTTGACTAACTGTCATGATTCATGTTGACATGTGTGTTGCAGCTTGCATGTGTTGCCTTAATATAGTTCAAAATTACAAGGCATGAAAGCTGTATGCAAGGGATGAGATCAAAGTGGCTGCACTTATGGGTATCTATTATATTCTAAAAGCTAGCTGTGACATTGGTCAGCTATGCCTATGGTATTTTCTACATCGGTATGTCACTCCAAATGCACAGACATGGAGTGACATACCAGTGTAGAAAATAGTATAACAGGAAAATCAAGGCAAATTGTACTTATTACTGATGTAAGTTTGATGCAAAATATTCATACAATTAAAAATAAAATGAATGAATTTATGAAATGCTTTGAAAAAAGAATCCTGAATTCTATGATTTGAGTAATTCTACTATTTTTAATTTCACTAAGTTAACTGTTATTCATTGTCAGTACTGAATTATGGTAAACATGTAAACACACTTTGCAAGTTTAACTTGTTAAAGAAAACCAAAAAACCAACAAACAAAAAACAGCCTGTTTAAGGACTAACACCACAAATGAGACAGCATCAATTATTGTCCTTAAAATGTTAAGTAACAAAAGTCCTCATTAGATCATACATGAAAAGCAGTTTGTGCATGGTTTTACTCCTAATCTTGACTGTTACCTCTTAGCCTTAGCTGGGAGTGCAACATTACAAAGTTTCAACTCTGTCCAATAAGACATTATATTAAGAGCTGAAGTTTTTTCTTCACAGGGGTTGGGGGAGACTGAATAAAGTCTGTGCAAGGTGAAAGAGAGAGCAAAAGACATTTGGTGTGATTTGTAATTAATTTTAATTTAGGTACACAATCTTCACACATATGTTTAGACACTAGACACTAACTATAAGTATCACTATAATAGTTAATCCTATTACAATACCAGTTAGTCAATGTGACCTATTACTGAATTTGGGTAAACCGTCTTCTACACAAGCATACACAGAGACATCAGTGTCATGTTATATATAATGTCATATATAATGTATAATTTAAAATACTTTTCTGCAGAACAGTTAATTATGTTTATATTAAATGGGGGGTGGGGGTGAGTGCATCAAGTGTTTAAAAAATAAATAAATATGGCTTTAGAAATTAGACAGAACCATGTAATTCATAGAAAAGCCAAAATCTGGAACATAAAATGTATTTCTTCATTCTCTTTGCCTTTGTAGTTTGAACAATACATCAACAAAATAGAACAGCAGCTACATATATTTGTAATACAATATTAAATGACACCTGACATGTTAAAAAAGAAAAGAAAAAAAGGAAAGAAAAAAGAAGACGAAAACTCAGGTTCACAGTCACAGTGACACTGGTTGATCTACATTAACACCTGTTAATTAACACCTATTAATACCAGCTGAATATTCCCCTGCCCCTACCCTAGATTAAAAATAAATGGGGGGTGGGGGTGAAATTTTGAAAGAAAGGCGTACATATAATGTACACATCTAAATTGTAATAACTTAAAGGCTTACAAAAAAGCTTCTTTCTTTCATGTTCTCTCAGTTACTTACACTGTGCACAGCAAAACATGTTTGCCTTGGACATGGCAGAAGAGGAACAGGTGTTTAGAACTGACTGTGACATGATCCTGATGAAGCTATATATCACTAATTTCTCTCTCTCTCTATTCCCGACTGACATACATACAAATGCACATTCTTTCAGGCAAATAAATACACCAAATATAGCCATTTTCAAATCATTTACTATTTTGTACAGCCTGAATTCTGTCTTCATTTCAGTTAATCTGCTAATAATGTTAAATAAAAAGATATAAAAAGTGTTGTGAACCACTGCACCAAATTTTGTCGTAAGATAACTAGTAATGTTGCAATTCAATGTCTATTATAGTATTATTAGCTGTTGCTTCACTTGAGCAGAATTCATTATTTAGGAATAGAACGAACAGAAATGAATATATATTATAACACTTTAATAATGTAAAACTGCCTTTGAAAGCTTGAAGTTCAGGTAAAATTTACTTCAGACTGGTCCAGTAGCTAGGATAAAAAGAGCACCAGTCAAATTTGCATTTGATTTTCGGAGAGAGACACAGAGAGAGAGAGAGGGGGGGGGGGGGATGTATATATATCTGATCTATTTTGGGACAGGTTTACGGCCCTTCAGCTGACAGGGAGTACACCGCGTCTGGCAAGTCGCCAAGAGATTATCCAATGCGCTGGCGACCTGCCACAGGAGTAAAAAAAAAAACGGGGGAAAAAAAAGACTGCTCCGCCACTGACCACAAGAGCTACCACCGTTGCATGCATGACCAATCAAGTAGACCTACATACAACAGGCCGAGCTTACGCGAGGGGCAAGAAACTAAAGCGAAGATCAGGAAGGTCGTGGGGATGTGGGCGAGGGGCGAAGTCGTGCAATGCAGACGGCTCTGTGCAGAACAGAAGCAGACAACGCAAGTGGGGAGCCGCAGACAGCTTCGCGTTGGGCAAAGGGCAGCGATAGCAGACAAGGTCGTTGGGTAGACATGAAAGAAACGACTGTTTAAGTGGGGGATGGGGGGTGGGGCGGGGTGGGTGAACGAGGAAGAAGAAGAAGAAGCAGAGGCCGCTCTAAAGGTACAAATAATGGACGCCAAGCCAGAGGGGGCGGGGGTGGGGGCCAGGGGAAAAGGGGGCAGGCTGCCAAACAGCTTCACTTGTGCCAAGCCCTCCCTGTCACCGCACGGAGATGTGGACTGAACGCCAAATGCAACACGCCACCACTCGCTTTAGACGTAAATCACTCGATGTAAATCACCGCTACTGACCTTCCATCCCGCCGAGCTCGTACTGTCCCCCTTGTCTTTGAAATAGGGCACATTCTGCACCATCCAGTCGTAAATCTGCGAAAGAGTCAATCGCTTCTCGGGCGAACTCTGGATAGCTTTAGTGATCAGGTCGGCGTAAGACAGGTTCCCCCATGCATTTCTCCTTGACCCACTCTTCTTCGCCGTCAGTCCCAAAGGGTCTTTTTCGGCTTTGACTTGCACATCAGCGGCGTTCGGATCCTCCGACGCTGGGCTCCCGCTGCCCTGTTCGAGCTCGCGATTCGGCCGGAGGGGCCAAGTGTTGGATCGAGCCCTAATTTGCGGCTCGAAGTTGTGGTCTATATCCACCGCGTCCATCTTGAGACCCGGGCTGGCGTACTTGCTTAGCGAAGAGGGAAAGGGGGTAGTGCCTACTGCGCAACTGACACACACACTCCACACACCACCAACCGAAGCCCGTATCTGCAGTACAGTACTCCTTCAGAACGGGGACACACAGCTGCAGCTCTCTGCCGGTGATCGCCTCAATACTCTGTACTCCACACTGCACAGTGACGGGTCGCTGGACGAAACACAAACACTGTCATTGCGCGCTGTCGGGCTGCCGAAGCGCGTGCGATGCAAGTGACAAAGTTCTTACTCTCCGCTCTATCTCGCATTCCATACGGCCATTTTGCTAGCACTGAGCTGGGGAGCACCTGATGACGTAGTTGTTGTCACGGGTGATTTGCATAGACGTTTCCATTGGCGTGCGCAAATGCGCGGCGAACCCAGTGCGCATCTCAAAACCAAAACATCCGCTCGCGTGGTGAGGCGCTGTAAAGGAGGCGCGAGTAAAGCGCGGCCGGCAGTTCTCGGAAATCGCGTGAAGCTTGTTTCTTCGGCAAAGCAGCACACATTCTATGCAACAGACCCCTCCAACCCCCATCCCCCCGGTGGACGAAGTCAGCTGTGCGCAGTTCGGAGGACCCATTTGCGTCTGGAACATAACCGTTTTCAAACTGTGTTGCCAAAATGCATCCGCTTTTCAGTTACAACGGACTGCGAGAAGGTCGGTCTCAGTTCGGATAAGCCACCGTTTGTTTGTTGTTTCGGTGCCTTCAGAGAAACAATCGGCTCCTCAGTTAGTCTGACACAGCGGTGAGGTTATATATGCTCTCAGTCAGTCGATTCAGAACCTGACTGATCACATCAGTCGATTTCTGAGACAGACTCAGTCGGTGACTTCCACCACTGATACTGTACACACTTAGTCTCTGCCGCCGCACGGCGGTTGCGTCAGTGTGTGCTAGAATCAGCCTTGTGTGTGCGTGTGTGTGTGTGTGTGTGTGTGCGTGTGTGTGTGTGTGTGTGTGAGAGAGAGTGAGAGAGAGAGAGAGAGAGAGAGAGAGAGAGAGAGAGAGAGAGAGAGAGAGAGAGAGAGAGAGAACAGACAGACAGACAGACACTGAGACAGACAGACAGACAGACAGAGGGTGACAGAAGGAGACACACACACACACACAAAGAGACTGTGAGAAACACACACACAAAGAGACACAGAGACTCACTGTGTGTGTTGTGTGTGTGAGAGAGAGAGAGAGAGAGAGAGAGAGAGAGAGAGAGTTGGGGCGGGGGAGTCAAACCGGCTTTATGTCCGTCACAAACAGTGGGCGGAATACACTGAAGCCACAGTAATAATAAAAGGTCTTGACCTAAAAAGAAAGAGCAAGAGAGAGAAAAAAGAAGAAGAAAAAACTGAGAGAGAAGGGGGTCATGGGTGGGCGGGGCTGCACAATAGGAATCAATAAAATAAAAAACAACAACAGCGAGTGACAACGGCTGAGTGGGAGAAGAAAAAAAGAAGGAAAACAAAAGGTGGGCTGGATTGGGGGGTGGGGGGATGGGGAGTTTGGGGAGGAAGAGAACAAAAGCCCGTATTTACCAAAATCAAAACATAAGAAGAATAAACGCAGCCATTAATCATTAACAAAACCAGCAGTACAAACTGTGTCACTATTGACTCAACTGTCATGTGACACCAGATTCCATCAAGGAACTCACTCAGTACTGACCCTGTTTACCTGTGACACACAGTGTGACTATCACTGCACCCTTTCATTAATCTGTGTCATGTGATTTATTTTATATTTTAGCACACCTATAAAGTAAAATGCATTCTGGCTTTCTCTCATGCTTACTGCAGCCCAGAGGAAGGGTTGTATCACAGGAACTTCGACTGGCTCAGAAGAGCAGAGAGCTCACAGGAAAGAGACATCAGTTCAAGGAGAATCTCGCTAGTCGCTGATCTCTTGTATTTTTCTGAAGACTCTGCTGTGCTCAGTTGCATCCTGCATCAAAAAAATCAAGCCGTCAGCAACTTAAAACCAACCAATACCTGGCAGTCAGCAGACTCATCCAACTGGCAATGATGTCGCATTGGGCCCTTAAACAGTACACTGATATTATATATATATTTAGTTCAGTTAATTTTTCTTCAACGGGTGCATAAGCATCAACCGACAAACACACACTGACACCCACCCCCACACACATACACACACGAAGAGTAGATCTATACCGTGATTGTGACATCGCCGGCACACGTCACAGAAGGACATATGGCAGCAATCTATAAACAGTGACCTAGATAGCCCCCTCCTTCCACCCCACTCGCCCCCCCCCCCCCCCCCCCCCCAGCCCCCCTCCACCCCCTTGAATAGTTGATGCATCCGGAGCCTTCATCTATTTATAGTTCCAGCGGCCTGGTTTGGCAAACTCAACTACTTATAATTATGCTGACTTGTGCTTCAAAGTCCAGTTAATGCAAGACTTTGCTCTCACGTCAGTGTAGACAGACACAGCAATATAGGTACTTTCTTCAATCCCAATGGAGTTCTCAAAACAGCCTATTCAAATGAGCTTCGGTTGTTGTTGGAGAAAGCGAAATAAAATACGACCCAAAACTGAGTTGCTGCAGGGCTCATAAAAAATGTCACAAACTACAAGACGTCAGAAGCAGATGTGGGCGTGACCTACATTCAAAACTAGGTCTGACCTTGTCCTAGATCGCAGCTTGCAAGGCCATCGTTGTAAGGGAAGTAATGTACTGTGTATAATTTCTTGAAGACTACATTTGTTGCTTCCCTTGAAAGTGAGTTTATCCGTGGGGGTACGAACGTTTAATTCATAATCATAATGAACTCTTCCAGAGGCTTCCCCTTTTTCTCTTCAACATTTATTTTCCTTGCATACTTGGCTGATTTTCCTGGGATTTCGCATGAGCCAAAATAGCAGGCAACTGAAATACAGCACCCCCTCCCTCCCCCCACTTTTCTTCTGAGTGAGTGGGTAGGGACAGGGGTTCCAGACTTTCTGTCAGCACCTTTGTTAAGAATGTAAGAAAGAAGGGCTAGTGCAAGTGGACGTTTGTATAGTGTATGTAGCCTAAAACTAAGCAAATAATAATGCACTTTGGTCCACCTTTTGCTTCATACTCACTCTATTTCATCCAATGGTTCAAACACAGGGCCACGGTTCTTTTGAAAAACTGCAAATTAAAATGGTAAAATCAATCAGAGAGAGAGAGAGAGAGAGAGAGAGAGAGAGAGAGAGAGAGAGAGAGAGAATGTCATCAGCAATCCAAAACAGTTTGTCAAGCAATTTGTCAAGCAAATGTCTCAGCAAAATGAAATCATTTATTGTACAATTCAACTCTGCAACTCAAATTCATCCACTGCCTGTGTTCAGTTTTATCCAAAGATACTTCAGTTTCATCTCTCTTTAATTAATGTCTGAAGAAAATAACTGAAATTGACAGAAAGGGTGTGGTGGGAGCCTATTTCCCTTACGTTTACATAGGATAAAATTGTAAACTGTAAAGTCATTGAATGAAATAGCTACAACCCTTTAGTAATGCCGGAAAGACAATTTTGTTCACTTGAATTTTGCTTCTTCTTGTCTGAAAAACACACACCAAGAAAACAAAAACAAAAAACACCCCACCTCCCCCTCACCCCTAAAATCTAAAGAGATCAAGTCTGAAAGATAACATACCAAAATGTCTGAACAACTCTTGTACAAATTAGGACTGAAGAGCTTTGTTTGAACTACTAAAATCTGGGTGTATAATTAACCTGAATCTTGAGCCATGTGGTCTGTTCACACTGACAATTTGAGTATGCAAACAGGATTTCATGGGGAAATTCCAAAGAGAATGATTCTGACTGGCTAACATAGTTATACAGTAATGATACTTTCACAGTTTCAGCCTGCTGAACTGACTTGATGAGTCCATTCTTATGGGGTGGAAGACTGACCATTTTGTAAGTTAGCTAGCCTAGTCACTGTACTTGGTAAAACTGACCTGGGTGTGAAATTGACCCATCATACCCTACCTTATTTTAACTCTAATTCAATGCCATACTGGCATTCTGGTGGATATAACTGGCCAAAACAGTACAATAAATATAATCTTTTGATCAGAAAAAGGAGTTCTGTTCTCACCATCATCATCTCCTGACACAACAGAGGCAGTTTCCTGAAACAATGATTGAATGAATACAGGAAAGAAACACTACATAAATTAAATATTTCACCGTTTTATTTTTTGCTCACTTTCACTGCAGTGCAATAACCCAACCCCAACCCCCCTTTAAATTAAAGAAAGAAATCCCTAAGTCCAATACAGCAGTCCTTTATCATTATAACTGATGCTCTTATTAAAGATAATAAAAGTATTTGCCTTGGGGAAAAAACATATACATAGTGTAAAGATGATCAACAAACACACTCAACTTGGATGAAAACAGCCACTGCTAATACAGGCTGTGCTTAAAATTATGATAACATACCTGTTGTGAACTAAATGGAGACCTTGGAGTTGGAAATAACCTTGAATTTCTTAGGATCTGCTGCAGATGGATTTGTTGCTCAGACAACATTCCATGCATGAACTCTCCAAGAGACTGCAGTTCAGTATCAACCTTCTCGCGGAAAAATACATCTGAAATACAGCCGAGGCCACTGAGAATCATTTTTCATACATCTGTAACCAGAGCAGAGTTCAAATCAAATTAACACTACAGAATGGGAATGCTGGGACCACACTGCTGAGCTTTATCCATTTCAAAGATTTGTCTTTGAGGGTGTTGCTCTAATTACTTGACCAACACCACAGGTGCCACAGTTCCCGGGCCTGGTTAACACCAGCATAATTATGACAGTAAGCATGGTCTGTGGCCTTGTCAAATAGTCTCAAACCAAAATGGACCTCCATAGCATCATGAGTTATCTATCACAGCATAATACATTAAATTGTTTCAGCTTCTGTGGCCCTTCATGCCATGCTCTCGTGGTGACCTCAGTCTCAGTGTATCTGCCTCTTTCCTTGCCAGAGGCAGTTCTGATCAAAGTGTTCAATGCCAGAGAGTCTACATAGGAGGATGGTGGTGGGACCTAGTGGCAGTCTGCTCTCTGGAGAGGATGTTCATTCAGCTTGACTCCACAACATCACTAATATTGCTGTCAGCAGGACACACAATAGGAGGTATCCTGTGTATGTTCTATTTATGTAAGTTTTGCTCTGCAGTCAATAGCATTTCTGAACAGATGTTCAAACATTAGAGCAGTGAGTGTGTGTGTGTGTGTGTGTAAATTACGTAAATTACTAGTTTGTTTAATATGTAACTTTTGTATTTTCAATAACTGTTCTTTGAGTTTTAAAACATACAATATGTGTTATTGTGTACTGTGATGTGGTTAATGTTCAGCGACATTTTAATTTCTCTGATGAGATAATTAAGTAATCTTGAATCTTGCATCACTGAACACTACGGAAGTGACTTGGCAGCAGCACATGTAGTGTCTCCTTCAGATGATGGCCCACCAACAATCCTTCTTCCTGAGGACATCTGGGGTGGGTCTGTGATGCAGAACAAGTCTTGGGTATGGTGGGAGGTATGGATGCTGGGATGAGTAGCATGGTTGCAGTGCCTCTCATGTTGGCACAGATGAAGGGAAAGCACCAAAAACAACAACAACAAAACGAAAGAAAGAATTTTAGTTTAATTGACTGGTCTGAATGATCTGATCATATTTCTGACAACAGTTAACCTGAACTGTATGCTGCATACAGGTGCATTATATAGAACAGTTTCAATTGAACACCTTCTTCTTCTTCATAGTGCTAGGGGTAGTTACTGGGGTAAGGGGCAGTGTTTGGTGTCTGAGGTGTTTTCAAGCAAAGATAATCCATTTTTGTTTACTATGACAAACGGGTTGAATTATAATCTTTGTTGACATGTATATTGCAACAAGGAATTACTAATATAGTAATAATAATAACATCAAAGTTTCATATTGATTGTGGGTTTGTTTCCTTCACTCTGCTGAATGTTGAATTTTGAAAATCTTTCTCATTACAAACTTCAAGATTAAATCTAGTGGTAATCAAGCTTTTTTGGTGTTTGTGTGTGTGTGTGTGTGTGTGTTTTCTGGGGAGGGTTGCCAACAATTCGAATTGCTTATCAAATGGATGTATGGGGTGCATGCTGTTGCGGCCGGTGATGGTTTGAATGTTTCTTGATTTGAACACTAACTTTTCAAACGGATAAATGTAAAAGTCAAACTTACCAAATCGTCGCAGTAAATCCCCCAATTCATCGAAATCCGTTTCTTCACCGGAGATGTCACTAGCTGAATGATTATGATCTGAAGAAGCCACACTCGGTGACTGGCATTGCAACAGAATGTCACTGCCAAGCTTGGGGGCACAATATGACCATGATACAGCTGCGTGGATACCGTTTTTATGAAGTGGTGCGTTTCTGTGGTTGCTACTGCTACAGCTGCTGCCATTACTCGAGTGGCTGTGATAATCATCCATAGCTGGAACGACTCCTGGAACAATGTGGAGATCTTCGGTTTTCTTGTCGTCTGCTTCCATTATCTCTGTTGACAGAATCTGAAGCAGTGAAAGAAATGTGCAAACAAACGTTTACCGATTAAAAACTATTTAACAGTTACCGATTTCGTGGAGTTAAATTCAGCTCCCGATGACTTGTTGAAAATACCTCTGGCCCAGTTGCTGAACCGGAATCTTGCTAGAATAGAAGGAAGAGCTAGCGCCCCAATATCTTTATTGCGCATGTGCAGGGCCACACGCATGAGCAGACAAAAAAGTTTGATGGCGCATTCTACTTGAACAAATGCTTTCCATTTTATTCTGCATGATCTAAGTAGTCCGCAAAAAAGTAAGTAATTGTTTGGTATAGTTGTTATTTGCTTGCCGCTGTAGATCTAAATATAAATACTCTGAGACATGATGATGGAAATAGAACTTTGATTGTTTTGTCACAAAGAGATGTCATCTGCTGAAACCTGCATTCGTCGTCTGCTTCAGGGTTTCAAATTCCCTTTGGAATTTTGGGATGAGGCTAGTGGGGGACACACCCAGGGACTGTAATAAACACACAAGACAGTAGTACAAAACTGCTGTAACCTAACGCTTAAAATTGCAGTTTGGTTTGTTAGGTATGTTCAACCCTACTAATAACCCCCGAT
>JABMCL010001133.1:82500-85000 GCA_018857735.1 Alviniconcha marisindica
AGAAAGTTATCGATTTGGTGAATCAGGTAATTTTCAAGCTGCGGTAATCGAAACGTGTGATGATAAGTGGATAAAATAGTGCCTCAGATGTTTACTGGACTCCTGAACGACTTGATTTTCGGTGACTTATTTTATAGTTTTGTTTTACTGACTGATTTGTTCCTTGCTGGTCGGTTGACTGAGTGGTCAGTAGGTTGGTTGGTCTGCCGGTTGGTTGACTCACCGGTAATTTACCTTTACATGTGTCCAGATGACCCAGACGCTGCACGTGCTTGTGATGGAGAGAAGCAGCCAATCAGGAGACTGTAACGAGGACCGTCTGGCGGTGGAGGAAGACATGCTAAAGATACTTTGCTGCAGGGCTGAAGTGGTACGTAACGCCATTGGACATTTCAGCGTATTATAGTCATGAAAGAACAACTCCTGCAGTGTTAACATGTAAAGCATGACGTGTTAATGTTATTTCACAAGTGTGTGTGTGTGTGTGTGTGTGTGTGTGTGTGTGTGTGTGTGTGTGTGTGTGTGTGTGTGTGTGTGTTCATTTTTTTTTTATCAGATTGTTTGTCGACCTACGAAGTCTTTCCCCTGCCATTTCATACACTGGGTTGTGGGGCAAGCTAGAGTTGGTATGTTGGTTAATTTGACCTCAAACAATTACCAAAGGGAGTATCTGCTTTATAGAGTAAGTCTGTTGGTCTTTCACTTCTCGTCTGTATTCTATAATCAGTAACGTCTTTTGCATTTTGCCTATCAATTGAATAAAATCTTCTTTTGTTTGTTTTAGTGACTAGGTCTACATAATTTTGAAGGGGTTTAGCCAGGTGAAATGAGGCTAAACGCGTTCTTTTGTCTTAGCTTCGGATTTTTGTTTGTTTGTTTGTTTAGTAAAGATTAGTTGCAAGAGTGAAGCAAACAGTCCTTTTTTTATGTCAAAATCTGAGATCCTCAATTTCCACCTCCGCTATACAACTGCCCACATCCTCAAATGTAGATTTGTCACAAGAAGAGATATGTCTCTATGTAAAATATATTGAGTATTACGATTTCACGAGTGAAAGTGAACACAGTTTTCAGGCCAGAGCAAACCTGACGAGGCACTGCGGTGCATTGAGATGGCCAAAGAGTTTCTGTCCAGGTTCCCAAATGAGGTGAGTCGAAGCACAAAACTCCGAGCCCCATAAATGACGCCTCAATTACTTTTCCGAAGACCGAAATAGTTTGTTTCACTGTTGTTGCTTATATGCCCTGCCAGTGTCTGTTATTCAGCTTCCCCCCCCCCCCCCCCCCCCCCCTCCCCTTTTCTTATGACGCTGATATTCACATAAATTGTATCAACAGTACGTTTGTTTTTTATTATTGCATAAATATAAATTGCCCGTGATATGTCATTGACATTGCATCACGGCAAAGATTCTACTTGGTTTCTCAGAGTGTACGTTTATATCGCGTTTCACATACTTTTGCTGTGACACTTTACTGGATGTTGGTAATTGGATTTTAAGTTCCAGTCAACCGCAGAGGGTCGTACCAGGACCCGATCATTTATTAGACGCCAGCAAGGAGTGTCGGGACAATTTTGTAAGTGTTGCATTACGTCTCACCATAATCGAGCCCGCAGGGAGGTACAGTGGACGCAGAAATTAGGCTATCCCGTTGCTGAGAATCCAGAAACCATCAGGCAGCAGACTGAGCTCCAGAAAGAACAACACCTGCAGCTACGACATCCCATCCTGCAGGACACAGTACAGACAGATGTTCTTCCCCAGGACCATACCAGACTGGAACGGACTGCCCCAGGAGGCTGTGACAGTCACTGGACTGTTTTAAGTCCAGGCTCAACTCGCCTCTGTAAACACCAACCGAAAGTCCCTCCCCCCCCCCCCCCCCCCCCATCCCCCCCCATTCCTTTGCCTACGCTCACTAATACCACAACAATGACCCAAATCTTCGCAGCCTCCTCAGTAGCGTCAGAACCATCAACAAAATGATGTTGACCGCTTTATGGAAGAAGAAGAAGAACTATCGAAGGTTTTTCGCTTTTAAGCCTGGGGCGGGCCCGTATAGCTTTGCATGCACACTGCGCCGAGTTCTGTTGTTCTAATGCATTCCTTCCTTATTCGCTCAGCTTCACCTTTTTCTTCCAATCATCTCACAACATAAAATGACGTGTATGACACGATCAATGAATTTAGACTTTTACTTCTGATTTCCGCCCTGGTTTCGGCCGTGTCACGAGACAGTGACACATGCAGCAAGAACACCAAGGCTACATCAAGCTGTCGTTATGCACTGTGTAGTTATGTGGGGACTGTCTTCAGCATCGATAAGCTCCTTGCATAACAGCATCCACCCTCGAGAAATGGAGATAAATCCTCTGAAGACGGTGTTTGGCTGACCATGTGGCGGGGTGATAAAAGAAAGAAAGAAAAAAATGGTCACACACACAATCCTCTCACCCCATAAAATTCATTTTGTCAGTGTACAATTGCATATATCGGGT